>JAQLOL010000013.1:17632000-17642907 GCA_029783665.1 Naso thynnoides
CTGAAGCTCCGACAGAGCCAATTCAGGGAGGAATACATCAAAACTAGTTACACAAAACTTGAAAGTGCGTTGAACCTTGGACAGTGCACCCTACTCTAACCACTAGGAGTGCTGCAGCACCCCCAGCACCCCCACTTCCTGCAGCCCTGGGACTAGAAGTTACAGATCAGCAATTAGACAGTATTTTATTGATGGTCAGTTTTTGGCCAGACAGGAAAAACTGTTTCTATAGTTTGGTACCTCTGAATGTTATGGAAAATTGGCCTCTGCAAGTGAGAAATTTAGGGGGGTGGAAATGTAAAGATTGGCAAGTTAAATAATAATGAACCTGTGAATTTACAGTAAAATAATTTTTTAACTTCTCAGGAATATTTCCTTCACTTAAGAGAATCTTGTACGTAAAAACACATATTTGAAAAATATTGATGCCATAAATAATGAGAATCTGAAGTCTGGTGATTATTTGTGTTTTCAGTGAAGCTTTGTAACGGCGGACATGCTGGTGAGACCAACATGTGTAGTGACGGCAAAGCTCAATCTAAAACCTCTCTGTGCTCTTTGGAAAAATGAAACATATTTCTTTCATACAGGAAACTGAGTTTGATTCTGCCCGTCTGCATCCAGTCAGACACCATTTAGGGATGCTGTCAGAAAAGCTGTTTAAATGGACTAATCTTTGGCCCGCTGACAGCTATGTCCTCTTCCAGAATGAACACAAACTTCCTCAGACCAGCTTCTCCTCCGGCTCAGATCAATATGGCTCTGATAAGCCAGGACACCTTCCAGGAGCTGCGGGGCAGGAGGAAGGGCTCTGACATATCATGATTTGGACGTTAATTACTTGGCACATGCAGCTAACTCCAATGCATGTATAAGTGTGTGTGTGTGTGTGTGTGTGTGTGTGTGTGTGTGTGTGTGTGTGTGTTACTCAAGGATGTGTGAACCTGCCAGGCAATTATCAATGTGATTGATTACAGTCCACATTCACTTTTAGCTGTAAGCTAGGACCCCATAAAGCTGCTACACTGGACACACATACCATACTTTCAGTTTTACTTCTGGTATTTCTTTATGCTTGTTGGTAATCCTTAAAAGAAACAATCTGTCAGGTTTACAAGAAGGAAGGACCAATGCTCTTTTATTAAAGCTCAACTACAGCAATGGTAAAAACTGAGAAAATTACAAAAAGCGAATAAATAAAACCGGTTCATAGATGACACAGGGAGCAGGAGAAGCTCGAGGGACACGAACAGGACCCGAGAGGATCAACAGATGAGCTGACAACTAAACAGGGGAAACACTGCAGCTTGAAATACACAAACGTTGATAACAAACTAACCACAGGTGAGTTAAACAAGACACAGGCGAAACACGAGGCAATCGACAAAAGGAGGTCAGACACGGGAAGTAAAGATGACAACACGCAAGGAGAACACATGTCAGAATAAAACAGGAACTGAACTGAAATCCAACTGAAGAGCCAAAGACACACACAGAGTCCTGGCAGGATGTGACACCATCAAGATCTGATTTAAACAAATGAATATTACAAAACTGAATGATTTTGCAGCAGATCTGGAGTTAGCTTAAACGTCTCGATATTGTGTTTAGGCTACACGTAAGTGTAAGTGGTTCTCAACCTGTCTGTCTGTCTGTCTCCCTCTAAGGTCAAGATAAATCTAAGAGGTTGTGAGATGAGTAGTTGGGTAGAAAAAAAAGTTTTTTTTCCTGTTCTTTTTTTTGCACTTTGTTATTGAAATATTGGCTCATAAGACCTAACTGCGCTCTCAACAGGTTTTTATATTCAGTGGTTCTCAAAGTGGGTGTCATGCCCCTGGTGCTTTAACGATGGTTATCATGTCATTATTAGTTTACTGGGCATTCACTGTGGTGTCCCTAACATCTTTCAGCACATGCTATTATAATGCTCTTATTCCTGGAGTTAATTCAAGACAAGAAGCAGCCTCCCTCCACATAAACAGCAGCCTCAAAAGTCCCTTTTTAAAACGCCTGCAACCATTATTTCTTTGTCTGTTGTTAAATATCAGCTAAATTTAATTTTTAAGAAAATGAAAGGAATACATCTAACACAAATTTGTGATTGTTTTAATTGTTTATTTGAAATAAATACTGATTTGTAAATATGCAAATAACCAGTTTTATTATATAGGTTAAGAGGTAAAATAAGTCTCAGAGTGAAAGATACTGACAGTGTGATAAAGGGCCCAAAGTAAGCTTAAACCTGAGAGAGTGTCACTGTTTCAAATTTGAACATTGTTTCATAGTTTTTAGGACTGACCCTTGGTTTTATTGTAAAATCTTTCTCTTTAATAAACTGGTATCTACAGCAAACAGTACACAATAGTAGAGCTCATAGAACTGTAACATTCAGCCTCTATGTTTCAGCAGTGTCACAAGAAAAGTAAATAAATTATTATTATTATTATTATTATTATTATTATTATTATTATTATTACAAAATCATCATCATCATGATCATCCATCAGTAAGGGTTAGCATAGTGAAAAAGTAAAGATTCCAACTACAACTAAAAAATTAAAGGACTTTTTTTGACTTATTAAAAGTGAAAATTCCCAGTTGACTGTTTTATTTGAATTAATTTCCTAACTCAAGATCATATTGACCTTCTTTTGTTTGTATTTTAAAACTGGATCATTAAATGAATTTATGTTTTTGACATTTTCTTGCATCTTGACTGTTGGAAAACAGATTTCAGTCGGCACTGATTTGCACTCAGTTGTGTCGCGCTGTCCATGGTGCTGATCCTGCTGCAGCTCAGAACGCGGGAGCCATCTGATGGATACTCACTATCCTAAAAAAAAAACCCACCGGCATATATATTTTGACATACATAAGCATCACTTGCTTATTTTTACAGATTTATTTTTAGCTGAATGTACCATAAGTATCAAAAGTACAAGCACTGGTTCTGAGAAAGTATGACTCCTGCGATCTATATCATCTTACAGAGTTATTAGATTGTAGTAGTCGTAGTAATAATTTACTTTGGTCATTTTTAACCTCCAAAATGAACTTTCATCTTTCTAAAATCATGTATATATAGAAATAAATACATTACAATTAGTCACCAAAGAAAAGAAGGAAAAACAACAAAACAAAGGATGACTAAAACGTGTAGGCTGAAGCTTTAACTTATTATTTTATTTTCCGGTCAGCAACTCTCTCACTCAGTTTGAGCTATAAAAGGAAAGAAAATGAAGCAAAAGTTTTCATTCACATAATCCCGCCTCAATTTTATATTTGTTTACCATCTTATTTAACTTACTTTTTATTGTTAAGACTAACTGTTAGCATCGTGTAGCTAGCTTCCATTAGGCTACTTTATATGGCTTTGTCTTTGTCGGTCTGTCTGTTTTACATTATCAAAAAATAAGTTATACAAGTTGGAATTCAGAGAAAATTTATTTTTAAGATCAAAAATTGCGGGCATGTTTAGTGCCGTCCCTCACATGGCTACAGTACATGCACATACAACATGATAATGTTTATACAGTATCCAGTAAATCCTGCATTGTATGTTTTTCTGATGGTATGAGTGAGGACCCTGCCTGTCCTCCTGAGCCCCGGCAGATATGATCCCTCTCAGCAGACACATATTTAATTTGTTATCTCCCCAGCACGCTGCAGGCCTCTGGCTAGCATGGCGGAATGGGAAATAAATGACACAGAGGGGAGTGAACCCGTCAATCTGCCAGCCCACAGGCCTTCACATAAATAGCTTTTAACATGGGATCAATAATGTTAAGTTGTGATTAAATAGATTATTACATTCAAAATTAGCTACCCCAGGGGCCAACACGTGCTTAGCGAATAACCAAAGCGAAGCTGTTTCGCTCTCTTACTGTTTAAAGGAGAGCTTGTAGGCTTTTTTTTTTTCCACATGTTTTGAATACCTCAGCTGTTTGTTTCAAAGATAAATCATACAGTCCTTGGATCATACAAGAAGATCCAGGGATTCAATGGAGACTGAACTTTAATTTTCTACCTTTAACCCATTAAACAGAGGAAAAAACAAGAAAATAACACTAACTGTTGGTTCTGATTGTATTTCCCTGTTACCTCATTCTCTTTAAACGCACTAAACGTAGGTGGGTTGGTGGCTTTTAACCAACTCTTGGTGATTAAACCTTTCCTGTTGTTCCAGCTAAAGCTTGTTTTTCTTCATCATTCTTTATTTGTGTATGGTATCCCTTAAGGGTCAATGTTAGGGTCATTACTTTTCTCCATTCATACACTCCCCGTTGACAACATCCTTAAGCAATAATAAAACACTTTCCAGCAAGTGAAGCAGTAAAAAACAATTTCTGTCGCTGTTTTGTCATTGAGAGGAGGAGTTTGAGAGAAGTGGTACGGAGATTTTGATTTACATATCCGTAGCTGAAGCCTTTGACATGACAACACACCTGGTATACATCAACAGATTCACATGTTCACCTGGAGCTAAGTTTCTTTAACTTTGCCCGTCAGATTTTCAAAAAGGGACGTTCAAGCAAAACAAAACCACAGCAGGCAAAAGAAACAAAAGCTGAGCTTTAATAAGATAAACTTATACAGGCAAACAAAAAGTGAGGGAGTCACAATCCCATAGTTTTGAAAAAAAAAACACAAAAGAAAAGGAACAGTTATTTTTATGATTATTATAATTATTAATTTTTTTTCTTTTTTTTTAGCAGCTTAGCGGTTTGGTTTTTGGTTTGGCAGGGCACATTGCATTGTGGGAAACAGTAGGCGAGGTAGACTGGTTGGACACATACTGGGAATTTCCTCAGAATTAGTACACATCCAGGAATTTTTTGTAGCATACTACATACTACTTTTGGTCAAATCTGTAGCCAGTGCCGGTAGACATTATACTGGTTTAGCAGAGGTGTGCTGGAACAAGTTTAACATACACTAATGTTATCTACCTCAGCTAACATTACGTTCTATGTAAAAAACTACAACAGCCGTCGAGCCCGTGTTCACATTCTGAGCACCAGCGTCCTGTTTAAATGCAGCACGCAGCCGCCTGAAGGAAAAATATACACCGAGCACTTTTTCTTTCAGAGCGCTCGGCCTTTTTTGTGCAGCTGCTCTGAGCACTTGAAATTGCTGTTCTGAGTGTTGTCACCCTACATGTTGTCTGTTTGTTAGCTGTTTAGTCAACCCTCTGTTAGTGGTGTTAGCTACCTTTTTAATGTTAAGACACAAAGACACGCCAGTGTTCCATCTCAGTGCTCCACAGGTCCTGTTCCACAGTTTCCTCCCTTGTTTTTTCTTTATTTTTAAGGAGTGATTCATTGACGCCGACTTTCTCCTCACACTTGCTCAGGTTTATTGGCCAACTTGTTTTGCAAAAAACAGACTTATCACACCACATCATGCAGGTCTTAATACACCGCCAGTAGAACATGGCTACATGCTCTCAAAACTGAAACCAAATTTGTTTCACAAAACTAATCCATTTCTGACGACCGTGCTTTTTCTTCCAGCATAATAGGACCCCGAATCCCTTTTGTGTGTGTGTGTGTGTGTGTGTGTGTGTGTGAGTGTAAGAGGAAGAGAGAGCGAGAGAGTGAGTTTCTACCCCATGGCCTTTGCTAAATCCATTTGACTTCACCAAGAAGTTCATTTATTAAATCTTTAATAGGGCCTTTTATTATGTATGCTTATAAGGATCCTAATAGAGATGTAAGGCAACAAAATTCTGCTTTCTGAAAAAGCTCATGAATCTTCATAACTTTGCCTTTTCAAAGGAAACCTGTTCCTGTAGTGTCTGGCGTTTTATTTACATGAAAATGTTCATTTAGCTTAATTAACTTAAGTGTTCATTTGGTTTAATTAACTAAATATGATTTATGTTGCTTCCCCCATCTTCCAGCATGCTCATTATAAAGATATACTATTGTTCAGTGGCATAAATATTGATAAAAGTAATTAAGAAAAAAAATGTTTTTTGAAAAGGCTTGCAGGTAAAAAAAACAACAACAACAACATGTTAGTGATATACTGCAGGTGATGCTCTTCTAACTGATCAAACTTCCTCTCAGAAGGCCTCAAATGGACCAAAATAACTCCAATATCATGTGTGCAGGAAGTGGAGGTGACTGGAAGTGGTGTGGCATAATGGGAAGTTTTCATAGAGGAGAGCTGGTGTGCTGATAAGTGTCAGATAGAGGTTTTACACTTGGCCGGAGCATATCGGTAATAGCTCCAGGAGCAGCAGTGTATTGACTCCAGTCAAGGAGATGGAGGGGAGAAAGAGGAACCATTTCTGTCTGCAGTTTGAAGAGGGTGACGCCCCGCTCTGGAAGAGTGCAGGCCTACAGGGAGGAGTATCTGCCATGGAACAGATGTCCCAGTCACAGAGGCTGAGGGTGCAATCACACCTCCCATTTCACTTTCTTTTTTTGGACAAGTGGAGGATGTTGATGGAGATACCACTCTGGTGCATTAGTACTTCACACTGTTCAACTGCAAGTAAAACAGCACCATGAACTGCACCGAGAACAGGTAGTGAGAGGATGTATCTGCAGAATGATTCAAAATATGAGGCTGCTAGAGTCACGCCCCTTCCGGTGGGCCCCACGGGACCTCAGTACAAAAAAAATATGAACAGTAGTCAAAGGGGACAGAAAAATTGTTTTCTGATCTTGTTCGACTTGTGCCTTGAATTACGCATGTGATGTTTGACGATTTAAATGATAATTTTTCATGTGAAGAAAGTCCATGTGTGACCACAACACCAGTCACATAACTGACGTCATAACATTTTCCCTCCTCTGACAACAAAGGTGCCTGACTCCCCATTTGAGCAGCTGAAGCTCCCAGCGTGACCTGATTTATAAAAGTTTTCACCTCTTTCAATACTTTTCCCCTCTTCCTGGAAAATCTGCCCAGCTGACGGCCATGTCTGTATTGATGACCTTTATTGTCCGAGACGAGACATGTAGTTCACTGAGCAATCTCACAAAAAACGTTGTTTTACGTTATTGTTTGACGACAAATTTCAACCTTCTTTACATGAAAATGTATCTTTTAAATTGCCAACCATCATATCTGTAATTCAGCGCATGAGTCAAACAGGGTAAAAAAAAAAATCTGTCCCTCTGCATCGACTACCGTTCATAATTTTTCCAAATTAAAGTCCCATAGCCCATAAGTGGGGGGTGTGACTTCGACACTCTGTTTTAGACCACAGAGCTTTGTTAGGTTCACTTCTTTAACTCCACACTGTCAGATTTTTACACCTGTAGCCTTCAGCCACAACTGACTCCAATTACAACACTTGAGGAAACTGACTTGATAAAACGACAGAGCGCGTTTGCATGAGGAGCCAAAACAGATGAAGTGACAACAAAGGATGAGGAGACAAAGACTTAAATACTCCAACAAAGGGGAGACGATGAGATACAGGTGGAACACATTAGGGTAGGTTAAGCGATCACACAGGAGGGAAACTTGACAGAAAATTGTAAAAAAAAAAAAAAAAAAATTGAAATAAAAAAGAAAAAAAAGGTTACCAAAATAAAACAGGAAAAGGAAACTTAAAAATCGGGACAGAAGATAATTTTCAGTCTTAAAAACATCACTCGGGCATTAAAAATGTAACTTAAAGGAAGCTCAAATGTATGTAAACAGAGAATCACTTTTTCTTTGTTAGCTCTAGTCTGTCATTGTATTCTCAGTGAGACATAGTGACGTATGTAGTCTTGAAATTTTCTGCTTAAATGACCAACAGGTCCTTTAAGTTGCAGTTTGTTTCTCGCCTTTGTGTGACAGAATTGTGTGCAGTTGATCTCGTTCAGTAAAGTCCGTGACTACAACTGTGTTTAAGGAGCACCGGGCACTGAAAAATGTACCACTTGCTTCCTACGTAGGCTTACTTTATGTTAAATTGGGAAAAGATTGCAGCGGCGGCGGGCCAACTGGGTCAGCACCCCGGACAAAGCCAATCTGACTTATCATTAGCCTCAGTCAATTTATTTTAAAGCCAAAACTGAAAGAAGTTGACATTTTGGGATTTAAACCTGCTTTTTTTTCCCTTGGTAAGAGTTAGATAAGAAGACTGATGTCCATCATCTGTCCATTAAATAAAGGTACAGCCAGAACACAGCTAGCTTAGCTTGGATTGGAAGTAGGTAGAAACAGCTTCTGCTGTCTTTTCCATTTAACTTTATCCTTTACAGACAGACATAAGTGTTTTATCAATCTTTTTATCTGGCCCTTAATAAGAAACATATTTACATTCATATCAGTGTTAAAACCTATCGTTACACCCCTTATGTTTAGGGGTGTAACAGTACATTTTAACAATGATATGATGGGGATATGGGCTCATTTAGAGCGATACAATATGATAAGATTCAGTGACTAGAATTCAATATGGTAGCTTTTTTTTTTCTTTCCAAAACTAGAGGTAAAGAAAATGCCCATTTCTATGCAGCAGCAGAGGACATAAAACACTGGAAAAGCATTATACACAAACATTCAGCGTAAGGCCTTTATTCAATCTGTGTGGATCATAAACAGGGACTGAAAATCTCTCATTCTCCTGAAGCTTCCCTGCCGTGATCCACCATTATCTGAAGCGATGCTGCGGACGCAGTACACATGCGCGGAACATCAGAGAATGAACTGGAGTAACATTTACAACTATATACCATTATAAGTGTGAAAAAATGCATCCATCTAAGGTTTGGCATGCTAAATATAAGGCACCAATTCTTAGTATCCATACAATCGATTCATGCTTTTGAAAAGTACATATATAAATATTTAAATTGAATATGATTGTAGAGTGTGGTCTGATCAACTCTATATGTAAACTGTCTTGAGACAATTCTGTTGTGATTTGGCACTGTATAAATAAAACTGACTTAATGAAATAATGAATCGAGTTGGATTTTCCCATTAATCCATCGTTACAGTAAATAGAACAAAAGCTCATTTTCTCTCTCTTGTCTACAAAGTGGATCACTTTAGCGTTGCATACTCGAAGGTTGAGAAGATTCCAGTAATCCCTCCTCAAGTTTTTAGAGGTTTGAAATGCATAAATTAGCTCATTAAACTTTTTTTTTCCCCCACAAAACTGCAAACATTTCAGTCAGCACTTCATCTCAGGGCCTTAAGCACACCGTCCAGAAGTGCAGCCATTTGCACTTTTTATAAGCTTTATCCCCACCTAGTTATTCTGAGATCTGTTGCTAAATTTGTCCCTCATTCCCTCTTCCCTAAGCTTAAGCCGTCAGCCCAGTAATACAGCTTCAAGAGCACATCTTCTACTAACTTATTTATTTATATACGCGTCTGCCTTTGGTTAAGGCCACCATATTGCCAGGGTGCAGCACAGTGTGAGATGCAGAGGCAGAAATGTTGAGGTACTTCACACTGTTAAAGTCTCTGTGGTATAGCTTATCTGTAAAACACCGTTTGATGACAGCCAAGGTCATTTTAATAAGTATACATGCAACCACCGAAGAGTTCGGGGCATTTGTATAAAGTTAAAGACAGTTATGCTTCTTTTGACAATAAGGAATCTAAATAAACCGCTATTATTTTGGAATATTAATTATCTGAAAGCAAAGCAAACGTGCAGTTTTTTGCTATATTGTGTCTGATTTTCTTGTCTCAAAGTGAACACAGAATATCATGCTTTCCGACTTCTGACACTTCTGATATTTAAATCTCTCTTAGCTCTGTAGGAGTTCCATATTCTGCGATATCCCACTGTTTCATCCCCCCCAAAAAAAGAAAGAAAAAGAGAGAAAGAAAAGAAATTTCATAGCTCACAGAGTTGAAATGTTTCACGCACATCTGTCATGCTGTTAGATATTTTTGATGAGTAAATAATCTATGCAACATGACACAGAAACCCATTTGTCCCTGCGAGAGCTAACACACTTTTCTTTAGTACACAGAACACACATGTAAGATTTAATTCTCACCAACGTCACACTTCAAACACAGCTTCCTCCTACTCCAACCTTCAGAGGTGGCGTTCTCTCAATCCGAGGCCTGCAGACGATTGTGTTTCTGTGTTTCACATCTCGTGGTGTTCTTTCCTCTGTCAAAAAACAGTGAGGTGATATTTGGGTAACTGCAGGCTGTGAGGTACTGGACCAGACTCCACCAGAGCGCCTGGAGTCAGCAAGGGGAGGGACGTCATGATCTGTCAGCCAGCATCACATCATGTTTGGCTCCCAGCAAGGCGAAGGTCTCCGGCCAAATCAGTTTATATAATAGGCGGGATGGAAAACAGCAACCTCAGTCAGATGCAGTCTGTGCAGTCGGACACAATGGGGGCCATGTATGCGTGTTGTTATCACCAAAGATCAAGACATTTCAAATTTTCTAGTTCATTGGGAGGTGAAACTTGCCCTGCCCCTTGGTATGAGGGTGGAATAAAATGAGGTTGAGCAGGCAGCGATGAGCAGAGGGTCAGATGGGGATTGATTTCAATGATATGCCAGGAGGTCTGTTAGAGAGGAGCCCGGGGAGTGAGCCTCAGAGTGGGGGGCAAGTCTGGATGAGGCTTTGTACCCCTCCCTGTGAGAGAACGGGGTTACACACAAGGATAGGCAGGCATGGGCAACGGGATTAGAGCAGGTAAACAAGGAAAAACACGGCCGCTGTGACATAAATAACCCTTTTTTTGTGTTTTTATTATTTTTACAGTCCTTCTTAAAATCGATTAATTGATCATTTTACTACAAAAACTGTAAAAAATATTTTTCAACATAAGAAATGTCAAAGCTTGTGCACAGACTCCAACCAGTTGGAAGGGCTGTTTATTGTCTTAGCTGTAAGCCATAGCCTTTAATACAGCCCTTTTTTTGGGGGGGGGGGGGGACATTATTGACAGGACAGCTGAAGAATTGGACAGG
>JAQLOL010000013.1:17652721-17666915 GCA_029783665.1 Naso thynnoides
GAATGATCTTTGACTGCAGCGAGTAAGGGTTTAACATGATTGTGATTAAAATAAGTAAATATGATTGTAAAAATAAACACAATCCAATGGACGTGGACTGATGAGAGAAGTGGCTCCGTGTAATCTCTGTTTCCCTGTGTCTCCAGTCCGGTCCTGTTCGGACTGTCTATCTGGCAGCGGCTGAGACCCACTACAGTCACATAAAAGGATGTTAGACCAACTGCCAGCCAGTTTACGTAGCTTACGTATGGGGCTCCTATTGGCAGTGCAAATGTCAACCGAAAAAAAGGCCTTAAAGGTTTTAGTTCCTCAGGAACTCCTCAGTGGACAGGTTCTCCCGAATAGCTCCTCGAACTGTTTGGTCCATAAACGCCTAATCGGAGAGGTTAGGCATGCTAATAAATATTTACCTCAGCTGCTCATTACAATATCGGCATATGAAGTTGGTCTCTTTTCTGTCACTACAACAATTCACATTCTCCTCCTTTTCCTCTTTTTCAGTTTATTCCGCACAATATGCGAAATAAATGCTTCATGTATGATGCACGCTGATGCGGCGCACGCTACAGACGTTCCACTGGCTTGTGTCGTAGCCTGCGATTCTGTTGGTTTTATCCTTGCACAGCCTGCCTGCGTCAAATTTAATGTCTTACCCAAATTTATCAGCTCATGTTGTGCAGTGTGGCATGCAAAAAACTTTTACCTCTTAATGTGAAGCACTCTATACAGTATTTGGATATGATTTTCAACACATACATCTACGCATCGAATACTGCTGTATTTCACATGCCCTTTGGCCTCTACGCCAAACTCCACCCATAATGAAACTTTCTTTCTTTTTTGTCTATGACGGACAATTTGTCTAATTTCTATTGGACAAGTGACTCTGAGCATTCAGCAATGACTTTGATGAGTTTACAATGGAGTTTAGTGCGGCCTCGATGTTTCATAAGAGGTTACCCTCTGTGCCTGCATGCCAAGGGCGTGAGAAAACATCAATATTTAACATGCTGGGAGTAGACCAGGCTCGAACGCTGTATGCTACAGTAAATTATTGATCACTTTAGTCAGGATTTATAAATCTTTGTAATCATTAGTGTTGTCGTACTTGAGATTGGTCTTGGTCTCAAGACCACTTTTTGACACCGATTCCTAACTAGATGGACATGAGTGAGCAAGTCCTTCCAACTCTGCCCCCCCCATCTATCAACAACCAACTCAGTCGCTCCTCCTTCTGTGACGTCGCTCACAGTCAGTCTGGACAATGTATCGTGCTTCATCCACTGGAGGTAGCTGCTGCGTCTAGTTTGGAATCAGTGTTAGGGTCTCTGTCTTGTCTTGGAATCGAACGCATTTTGACTGTCTTGTCTCGGTCCACGATGGATTTATTTGTTAACATAATTACTGTGACTGGATGTAAAACTTCATTTTTCAAATTCAGCCAATAACGTAAGACATTCGTAGTTGATTTTTTTTTGTTACCGATGCCGGCTGTCACCCTTACGTGCCCCTCTTGACTCAAGTGGCAGCAGATTCACAGAGACGACACCAAGAGAAGCGGTGTGGCTCCCCTAAACACAGGAAATACATGTTCAAAACGACATATAAGAGAAAAAAACTCGACAGAGTGCAAGACCGTTAATATTCAGAGTCTCTGCACACTCTGGTGTCAGTCAGGTCTCGATCTGAGTTAGTGTGGTCTTGACTACAACTGACTGTTTATAGAATGTTGGTCCGGTTGTATAATGATTGAGGTCTGATAAACAGAACACATCAACTAAAACAGAACACCCACTCCTCAGCATCTTAGTCAAACGCTTGCCACATGCAGCGCCAGGCACTTAGGCCACATTCAGACTGACATTAGCACTGCACGGATAAAAGCATCCACGATGTTCAGCACTGATGGAGACAGTCTACAGCTCACTAATGCAGTCAGTATGTTTCTGCTTCAAGCTGTTATTTCCATTTCAATACAAAAGTAGACCTCAACACTCACTGTACACAAGGTTACAAGCTCAGCTGACTGTTATTTACAACTGTATCACGGGTGATGGCTAAGCTGACAAAAAATAACATTTTTCACCTGTGAACCTCCACTGCTAAATGCTTCTCTTTCAGTCAGTGATAACGGATGTGGTGTAGTCAGAGTCATTGGAGGAAAGATTCACTTTTTACTGGCAGGTTGGTTAAAATATCATTGCAGTTTTTTCCCTGTATGTGCTAACATACAGATAACATTTGACAATGAGGATTTGATCATGTGTTAGAGCTCTGTGAGCCATTTGTTATACTTACAGTGAATCAAATAACATGAAAGGGTTACCGGGCCCATGGGTGATGTCAGGTTGATGAGAAGCTTTTTAATTGTGACTTGTCATAATTTGTGGCCCATACTGGATGAGCAGGAAATCCCTGAGCGTTCCTTCCACTTCTGTCCTTTGTATCCCAGCTGCGCAGAATGTCACAAGTTTTAAGGGGTGGTTGAAAGACGCGGTGGATCCCTGAGCTTTTCATGCCCCACTGATCTCTCAGTCCCATCGCAGCCCACATGCTGCAGTTTATCAGCCTCATCATGACAGCTCTCCCCTTCTTTGCTCTTCCAGGTTCTCGGATGTGTGAGAAGAGGGGGGGCGCCTCAGGCTGCAGTGACCCAGCCATCTGCTCTGGGCTGGAACCAGCAGACCTTCTGCACAGGTGAACACGGTCTGCTGGTTCCTTTGTAGAGGTGTGTGTTGTGTGCAAGAATTTAGAGTTCAAATGCAGTCAAATACACAGCAGGTAAAAAGGGCAAAAGATATTTTTTTATGCCAATATTTGTATTAATCCCTCCAGTCTACAGGGGTAACTAACAGCACATTTGTGCACAGGACAATAAAACAAAATAATGACTGCATACTAGGGCTGTCGAATTGTTAATTTTTTTAAAATCACAATCACTGAATTTTCAATAGGTGATTGCGATTAATCACATTTTTTATAGCATGTTCAGAATTCTGTTGTTTTGCGTTTCACAACGGATCTTAAGTCCAATTTAACAATGTAAAACAATTCTCACCAGTGTAACTTGATTGGGAATCAGATGCCAACCGTATATGATGCGTAGGTCTTGGACCACATCGTATTATTTTTAGACTCAGATTAGAACTTTATGTAATTTTAACTCTTAATTTTAACATTTTTAACAGACATTTTGTTCTGTTTACCTACTTGCAAGCACATCCGCGGTGGTTTGCACATGCGCCCTGTGGTTTACTTCCGGTGAGTGTTTGACTCTAAAATTACATTTAGTGCTGATCTGAGTCTAAAAATAACATAACCTGGTAAAGAAACGTGGCTAGCATTTCTAACTGACTGCCAGTGTTCCTTCCTTCAGCATGACGCAGCTAGCCTCTGAGAAATGGCTCGTTTCATTATCTATCACTGTCACTGTTTCACCGTCGGGGTTTATGCCGCGTTCAAGGCAACTTGGAACTCGGAAGTTTCAACTCAGAGATTCTGACTTCCAACATCATTTCATTCAATTGTTGACAATGTCTGCGTACACTGTAAGATGAGCGACAGCAATTTAATGTCTGCATCATCTCTAGCTAGCTACTGAACAGGCTAGCTAATTTAATCAGCAGAACAGTGTTGAATTTCACATATTGCTGTAATTAGAGCAAAATATAAATGATACAAACGCATATCGCTTCAAACTATGTTTTAAAACATCAACAAACACCTTTTTTAATGACTTCATTCTTACCGTTTTAATGATGAAGGTCGCCATGTTTTTTGTTGCTTTGACATCAAGTCGGACAACCTGGAGTTCTGAAATGATACCCGAATTTCCGATGCGGAATTCCGCGTTGGACAACCGTTCAAATCATTTTTAACAACTCGGCGCATTAATGTGGTCAGTTCCTGCGCCACAAGACAAAGATGACAGCAGCCATTGGGCCAAACTCCGGGCTTTAAAACGGTTGTCCAAGAACCTGTGATGATACTGGATTTGGTGTGTTATTTTTGGATGGACTTTATCATGTTTGGCTGGTTTTTTGGTTGTGGAGGCTGCGTTGTGTTTTGTGTTTCAGAGGCTCGGGCGTGGCTTCCTTTGGCTGGAGCTCTGGAGTGGACACCTGGACATCTTTACTCATCAGCTACAGCTCAAATGCCCCAGTCTCACACGTCCACAGCCGCACCAACCAGCCTCTCAGCTCTCACCTGCCTCCCAACCTCACCGGCTCACCTGCTAACTCTCTGTGCCATAGGCCGCAGTTTTCCCCTCACGAGCCACAACCTCCAATCTCCAGCGTTGCTTTGGTCTTTAAAGTTAAAGTAAATCATAACGGGACTCGGGGCTCCTGTCACAGTGGCTCTGTCCATTATTTAATACACAGAATGAGACATCCACAGATGACACTTTGGCAGTGAAGCCAGAACTTTCTCACTAAGGTGTGCTGTGTTCAAGTCAAGTTGTTTCGAATGCACCAGAGGGCGTTTAAGGTGGAGTCAGTAGCATTGTTTGTTGCGGCTTGTAAACACAAATCAGGACTAGAAATGAGTGGACACTGCCAGCTCGTTTAAGCAGACACACACAAACATTAAAGGCTACAGAGAGAGAAATTCAACCTTAAAAGCAGTCTCAAATACGTATTACATGATCTACAAGTAGAAAAACTGAGAGAAACACCAACTAAACTGAACAGTTTTACAAATTCATTCATGAAAACCTGAATAAATTTTATTTACTTGCACATGCGTAACACAAACTTGACAAATCTGGAGGGGAGAGTTCAAAGAAGAGTCAAATACTTCTCAGTGAATATTAAGTAGTATTTTGACTTGAAATGCCCGTCTTAATCTGAAAAATGGTTTAGATTGAAAATGAAAACAAATAGTCTGGAGCCCACAGTATTAGTGTGGTGCCAGGCTACATACAGGTGGTGTGTGTTTTTCATAGGAACTAATAAATAGTGGTGACACACTCCTGGAGCACTTCCTCCGCAGCCTTGACTTTCAAATGTCACTACAGCAAAATCAATATTTTAATTGAGAATACACAATCTTATTGTGTGTAATTATACATTAAAAAAATACATTTGACTGAATTGTGTAATACCGTATGTTGTTTACATGTACAGCTGAGATTGCGAAGTTGTTGCAGACAAAAACAATTGACTAACAGACGGGATAGAACAACCATTACTCGCTGAACACTTTCAAACAAAAGTGACCTTTAGACTAATTTGTTCGGAAATGTTACCTTCATTTTATATTTAACGCCATAATTAAAATGTTTACTCGTCAAACTCAAACACTCGTTTTGATTATGCTGCGCCGCGCTTGCCTTTCTGTTTTTCATTTGTCTTCCACACAAAAGCCACTAATTAAAGATCTTGCGATATAGTAATCATCAATGGAGAGTGCCCTATAAACAGAAACCAACACAAATGAATGATGATAGGTCTTTTTAAGTATCTTGCTCTCACATGACATGAATCAATCAGCAGACAAAACAGGCCCGCTGGCCTCGCGACGATGGAGCTGAGCTGTGATTATGATTCACTGAACAGCCTGATTCAAAGAATAGCAATGTTTAGTCCAAAGGAAACTGATCAAGCTTTCATTGGAGGGAGTTTTTCTGCCTCTCGGGTCTCAGAATCATCCAGTTGTATCGCTGATGATGTTGGAAGTGCCACTCAGTGGGATAACTTTCAAGTGATTGAGGGGGGCAATGAGATTTTTGTTTATTCAGGAGCCAGGTGCAGATGACAGGACCATTAATGATTGGAAGTTGATTACAAGTCACTTCTGCAGAGCACAGCGTGATGTTTCACAGATTAATCAAGAACAAAAAGTTAATGGGTGCAGTTTCTTATTTGTTTATGCATTAATATCTGGGTTACTGTTTATCATTGGCATGTTTGGCAAAGTATCTTTGCCTGGATCATCTTTTTGTCTCAGTTCGGTACGGAGGCAAATGATGTCTGCAATGATTTTAATTTAATACGAATGGCTGACTACCATAGGCAACTATCTGTGTTACTACTTTCAAGACCAAGAAGAACATCAGTCAATTTCTCTTTTGTAGTGTAACATAAAAAGGCCCTCTTCAAGACTTAAACACGAATTGTGTAGAATGTGGTACTGGATGCTGGCAGTGTGTAAACTGATTTAGGCTGTTTCTTCAACCTCTCTACTGCATATGGAAATTTGACTTTCCCACAGTTGCAATTGATGTTACCAAACACATTGGGTCATACGATATGTTTTAACAATGATATGATGTGTATTACCGATACAAAACCAATATGGACTCATTAAGAGGGATACGACATGATACGCTTCAATTATCAGAAATCGAAATAGGAATGTTTTTTTTGGGTGAAAAATAGAGGAAAAGAAAATGTCTCTTTCTATGCAGTGCATAACCCTGGAAAAGCTCGATACACTGAACCACATAAACATTGAGTGCAGGGCCTCTACTCAGTGTGTGTGGGCCGCAAACACAGACTGAAAATCTCTTGTTCTTCTTCTCCTGATGCTTCCCTGGCCTGATCCGCCATAATCTGAAGCGATGCTGCTGATGCAATACATAAGACAGATAACATCGGAGAAAGGGAGGATGGACCTGAGTAACATTTAAAATCATTTAACATTATAAGTGCGAAAAATACATCCACATGATGTTTAACGTGTTGAATACAAGGTGCAGATTTTTAATATCAATACATCTGATTTCTGCCGTTTCTTGCTGTTTGTTAAAAGCGACAGTTTTTTCACTGCACAAATGGCCAGTATGCACAAGCAGCAGGTAACCTCCAACACATCTCGGCAAACTTGAGTCTGTTTTTGTGTATCTTGTTTTAACACACTGGGGTTGGATTGTTTACGAAGGAATGGGCATGTTTAATCAATGATTGGTAATTGATTGTTAAGGATTTTGTCGATCACGTGAAATCTCTAAAGATCAGACAAAACATAAATAGCCTCCAGGTTGTGCTGCGTTACCGTGAGTCGTGAAGTGCTGCAGTGAGTTTCACCATGTGGCTGCAATGACACATCGTACCAAAGGGGGGCGTCACTACTTTCAGGAGAAAGAAAATGGAAACAACGTTACTCAGCTGCCTCCGAGCTGCACTGGCTACACTGGTTAACATCAATACATCCTACTGTCAACTTACCATCACCTCAGTCTGAGCATGGAGGAGTGCACAACAGTAAATAATGTCGTTTTTTTAAATTAAGTTATTATAGTTTGATATGATTGTTGTTTGGAAATGTTTCTTAAAGAGGCTCAATTGTGTTTAAGAGCATCATAGCACCGGAGGCTCACACCTGGCTGCTTATAAATTATGTGCACTGTTTATTTGTTTGTTTGTTGTTGTTTTTTTAAGCTAAACAGTTGAACTTGAACTGCCATGTCTATGAGGATTATTGTTGGACTATATGTTCTTCTTGAAGTAAAGATTTAATCGAGGGAAAATGCACCATATTTTGTATTTTCTGTTGTAGGCATTTTTAATGTAAAATAAAAAGATTAAACTGATAATTAATTGTTAATTTTCCTGATGATCAATCAAGAAAACTTCTTCAAATGTCATTCCATCCCTGTTGTTTACACTACCTGCCCAGGACAATAAAAATCTCTTCCTCGTAGACAAAACCAGAGAACATTTTCTCCTTCGAATGTTGACCAGCTTCACCAAAAACAGTTACAGTTGGTGGTGTGTGTGATGGAAAGTGTTACACAGGGTTAAAAAAGCCCAGTTAGAGAAAACAGGCATTCTTATTTAACTTAATTTTTATATTTCTAAATTTTGCATAATGAACTTAAACAATCTCATAAAGTTTTTGAATAGAACTTTTCCAACTTGCTTGATGTTTAAATGTTTCAGGGATGTATATTTAGTAGCATTTAGATTTCAATTTTAAATATTAATTGTGGATTTAATGCAACTATTAGGCATTCAGTTGTCTAGAATATTCAGATCTTTTTGGCCATTATTTGCCTCCATAGTTTTGTGTCAGAATTCACGCAGTACAGTGTGGTGTGGAGTTATGTTACTAAGTTTCCATCAAGTCTTTAATGAGCTATTTTCTTGTAGCTGAGACTGTCGAGCTTTGTGCTCTAACGGTTGAATGTAATCATTCTTCCCCGATATGAAATAATGAAGTATGAAGGGTAATTGTTAAACAAGTGGCCTCCTGGGAATCCTTACAAGATTGTACCTGACATGTGTGATGTGTACGAGGCGTTGTGTTAGCATGAATGCGCATCGAGGCACGCACACGCACTCACAAACACTTGCAGATTAAACCCTATTAATGCAAACTCAAAACCCAAGTGACATCTCCAGCAGCGTAATGAGAAATTTAGCAGGAATCTGAGGCTGATTATCAGCTGCAAATTTGCTGTAATGCCAGTAATCAGAGGAGATGGTACAGTGGAGAGAGAGAAATGAAGGGAAGCCAGCAGCGAGCCAGAGCACTAATTAAACTGTACCTGCAACTTGTTTCCTGCCATCTTCTTAACATGACAATGCTGCCGAGGCCCTGAGGAGAATTCATTTCTGCACAACAAAAAGAGGTTCTGATTTAATGAATTGCTACTTATTGTCGGGTCCACCCTACTTATCTGGCTTTAATGACTTATGAATAAAGATTACAACATGTTTTTGCTTTTAAAAATTGCCATATTTAAATTCTGCAGCGAGGAATCTCTGACATTCGCTCACCCTTTGCAAATACGTGTCCCACCGTCAGAGAGCAAGTCTGGCGAGGGGGTAAGCAAACTAAAATGGTAATCGCCTCATGATATTCTTGTCTGCTCAGGTGTCGGAGGGTTAATCACAAAATTAACTTATCATTTTCCTGGATAAAGTAATTAAGCAGTGCAGGACAAACTCTTCACATAATTGAGGGTGAATAATGAGGAGGAGGCACGCAGTCTAGTGGGAGGGAGAAAGATGGAGGAAAGATCACAGATTGGTAATTAGGGGACAGGACACTTGATGGAACCTGTAGGAAAAATGTTGTTGTGTCACTTATGGCACAGTTCTGTCGCAGTGATGTAATAGCAGCTGCAGTAATGAAGGGACGGACAGGCAAATTCTGTTTTCACACCCTGCTCTTAATAAACTGCCTTTATGTGACGGAACCAGGCCAGAGTAGATTTATTTAATACACAGAAATAGATTGGACGATATAAAAGCCATACTTTAATACATTTACATAAAGTATCTGAGTTACCAAGGAGGTGTCTGGCAAAGGGTTGTATGTCATAGAACTCGCAAATAATTTGTCTTTTTGAGATAAAGAGGAAGTTATCCGCTTCATTTTAATGAAAAGCATTTTCTCCTTTAAAATTAATGGGAGATTATTAAGGCTGGACTTTTCTTTTCAGTTGTGGCCCTTATTTCCGTGTTTGGTGTCTGCCTGAATGCAGCTTTGCCACATTCTCACAAGTCTGTGAAAAGTTCTTCAGTGCAGAAACAAGTTTAGATCATGTCAGCATCAGTAAATGCTTCTTCGAACAGGATGTGTGAACACAGTCAAAGCCTGACTGACAACAAATCTTCACAAAGCAGAGTAAGGTACTCTCCTGTATCTCTGTCATATCTTGATTCTACCAACTTTCACGATGTTACATACTGAAAAATGCAAACTGCTTTTTCCCAAAACCAAAGTCGATGGTATTAATTTATTTGTTTTACTAGACAACACTGCAAAGCCTAAAGATATTCTGCCGGCACATAAAACAGAGGAAAGCACCAAATCCTCACTGTAGAAGCTTGAATTATAGAATGTTAAGAATTTTTGTTAAAAAATGACATTTTTATTTATTGATTAATGAATTTTTTCAGTTCAGTTTTCAGTCATCCAAGGTTCTGTGTAAGATTAGTGGCAATTACGGTACATTTCTTTAACTCTTACGACTTTGTTCAAGTGTAGCTAAAGATGCGTTCAAGTTTGCCTCAAATAATTCAATCCAGTCTTTAGTGACGGGTCAAAATATGAAGAACACACAGCGTCATGTGCGGGTCACATGTGATCAAGTGGTTAGGATTCCTTGTTTGCATCCAGGTGACCAAAGTTCAACTTCTAGTGTGGGAAAAGTCTGGTGTCTGTAAGTTTGATCATATGCTGCAATTAACTGTTTTACTTCGACCTGTAATTTGTGCTGATATGTTACAAATAACACCTTTAATGCCAAAAATGGCATTTTGTTCTTCACTGTAATGAGATGAAGGGATGTTCTTGCTCTTTTTTTTTGTTTTATGCTGCTTTCATGTCATATTGGAGTTTTAACATTCATGCTCAAGCTGTCAAGTGTCTCTGTGTGAGTGTAGTCCTACATGTGCGAGTAATCCAAGCACCAAACCAGAGTGCAGTTTGGTTTGTTTTGTTTTTTAGCTTTGTTTTGTGGTTTATAGTCTGCATTTAAAAAAATAAAAATAAAAAATACAGATATAAGTAGAATACAGGCTAATAGTATATTTTTAATGTAATAGCCTAAAACAGATTCTTTTCAAAGTGAATCAGGTAATGGTAAAATAACAGGCTAAGTATAAATGATACAGTCTTTAAGTTTGCAGAGTTAAAGCCTGATTTGCTTTAAAATGTTTTTTAAAGTGATTTTGTTTCCTGAGATTCAATACATGGTTGAAATTTTCCTCCACTTTCACTTGAAATAAACATACATGAAGCAAACAATTAATACAATTTGATGAATGTATTCAATACCAGGTGTTTATTATATATGTATTTTCCTTGGAATGATTCATGGATTGTTTTTTCCCAAAAAAGTTTTTGTATTAGTTTTGTCCTTTTTCTTCTCGTGGATTCGTAACATGACACCGAGCTGGCACATGGAAGTGTGTGTGCCCACACACTGCTCAGTGGAAACAATCAGGACTTCAGCAAGACTAACGTCAGTACGCGAACTTCAGTAGTAAGTGAAGGTTATGACTTAGCAGTTGTTGTGTTTCATGAGGCGCATGGTCGTGGGATGTAACAGTCATACAAACAATGTAACCCATGTCTGTTACCTGCCGGTTGGAGCTTGGAGTGATGCTAGCTGAGGTCGTTTCCCGTCGGACATCCAGATGTCAGCGCAGAACGCCGTATTATGTGTTTTCAGTGATCATTTTCTTGACAGTGATTGTCACTGTAAGAAAGAGTCTCTTATGTTACTCAAGAAAACTGCTGCTGCCTCGGTCTTTCCTGATCACACTGATCCACCTGTACGGGTGAACTAACAAGCTAACTAGTGCCTCATAAACACCCTCAGCTCCGGCCATGATCGCATGTGTTGTGATGCTCTAAGATTTGCAGAGCGCGTAAATTCACTCAGGAACTGCTGAGTTTGTTTACACCAGCAGAGACTGGACAGCAGCTAGTGCGCATCAGAAGACTTCTGTCTGAAGGACCGAATCTGTTTTTGTTCAAAAATGATCATTACACAAAAACTAAGCGCAGAAATAACAAACAGAACTCGACCAACTTGACCCGTAGGTTTGACCACTGAAACGCAGACAAAATGTCTGTTCAGAAATTCAAGCATTGTGTATAAATAAAAACAACACAACTGAGAAAGGAAGCTTTGAGCACTCGTACTTTTAGTCTCTTGTTTAGCTCTGACCCAACGATTCTGTACTGAAGCAGCATTTACATAAACTGAAATGATGAGCCTTAAGTTGAAGCATTTAAATGAAGCAAACAGCAGGCTTGTCGATATCAGACCTTCAGAGCTCAGTGTAGATCTATAAATGTCTGCATAACAGGAATTCGATACAGCCCTCTGCGCTAATGTTGGTTTAATGTGCAGGACTGTATCACCAGAGGTATTATTAGGACCATTATGTCTCCCAAAAAGACAGCATTTGTCTCCTCTGCATTTTCTGCAAGCGCATGAATACAGCAAATCAATACAGAGAATAGCAATCATGAGAAACTGCTCGAGCGTTGGGGAAAAGTGCGACACGCCAAGCGGCACTCGCTGTTTAACGGAACATACATGGCCTGCTTAGGCCCTGCTCAATTTATTGACTGCTGCAAGAAATCAACAATGGCACGCAGCTTAGCTGCTCTCTCCTCCCATAATAGAGCCCATTCATACAGGCCTTTTATGCTGCGTACGGCGCAAAGTGACGAATGGACATAATGTCTGCTAGCCTGCCTCTGAATTTATTTGATTTTTTTCTTCCTCCTTTGCTTTGCGCCCTCCCTTCACTTGTGATCCTCACTGATATATCTTGACACTCTGAAGTATCCAGAGTAAATTCACTCTGCCTCCGCTGCTGTTTGTAACCTTCAGACTGCCAGAAACGATCTGTGTATGCACACCACAAACAGCTATCGTCATCCTGAAAAACTTGAAATCATAGAAAGAGGCAGAAAGGGAGTAAAAAATATGTATGATAAACAATAAAAACAGTTTTAAACGCACACAGGATGCTGAGGGAAGCCAAGTAAGTGACTTATTTTCTCCAAAAGTCCTTTAAGTATTTTCCTCAATAGTAATAGAGAGGAAGAGAATGTGTGATATAATACATGCCAAGCACTGCATCATAATTTCCAAAACCACAGATGGTAAACTGAAAAGAAAAATGTTCATATAAATCAAATGGCAATTTGTTTATAGCTCCAACAGCAAGTAAATATGTCTTCTTATACTGACTAATCTTATTATACATAAACAAATATGTTTACAGCTTTTCAAAAGTTTAGCAAAACACCATCAACCACCCAGTTCTTGTTTACTAATTTTAAAAAAAGTGTGAATAAAGTCGGAAAGGTCATAATTCCACATGAAGATGCAGAACATCAATAATGAGAGCATTTTACTATGAGTGTAAATAAATATTTCAGCCTCAGAAGGCTCAGGTCGGCAATCTATCACCCTACACCCAGAGATGGGAGGCTCCCTGCAGGAAGATAATTCACCAGTTGTGGATCCTGAGCAGCAGATGATCTATACAGTCCTAGAAAAGGTTATTTATTGCTTTCATAATTAAATTTGGTATCTTGGTGGAGGGGCTGTCACGGTATGATTAATCAAGTCCCACTGGCCGGAGCTGGAGAGGGCCAAGTAGCAGGTGTTGCTCGCTCCAACCTGTGATGCTGCAGCTCTTCATGATGACTACACGCAAACATGGCACTCAGGTTTCCACAGGTTTATCGAAAACAAAGATGCAGATTCCTAAAACTGAGATTTTCGTGCGAAGGCGGAAATGTACTCATGCATTCTTTTTTGTCAGATTTTCAAAGCGTGTGAACTGAAATGACACCATCAGCTGATGAATCTGTTTTCTGAAATTTTACAGACCAAACAATAATTAAAGACAATAGTAAACAATGTAAATTAATTGATGATGAAGATTATTGTTGATAGCAGCCTTGTTGTGGAAGCATTGTTCTTTTCATATCAAATTCAATTATTCTGAATAATTCTGATTTCCATTCACAGAGTTAGTCATCAAAGAATGCAGGTGCCATTAATCACGTGTTTACATCTCATTACCTCTGTCAGTTCTACCGGTCTTCAGATCTGCACACAAAAAAAGAAAAAAAAACTGCACAAAAGTACAATTTATGTTGTTCTGTTGTGACAATGGCCATTATTAAATATTTAAATATTTATAAAAGTTTATAGCACTTTTTTTGATTTGCTTCATTATATCACAGAAAAGTAACCAAGCTTTGTATCTTTAAATTGCAAGTTGTGTATGACCAAAAGTCCAAAACAATAAACAAATTCCATGATAATATTACAGAAAAAAATCAGGAAGACTTATAAAAAGCTTAAACTGGCAAATGTTTAGAAATTTTGCCTGAGAAGCAATTATTAATGAATACATAAATGATTAAATAAATGATTATTTCCATTGATACACAATGACAAACTAATCAGTTTTAGAACTAATTTATGTCACATATCACATTAACCAGGGGTCTTCAACCTTTTTCAGCCTAGGGACCCTTTGATCGGTCGATAAAGAAAAAGAGCAGGGACCAAAAGATTTTTTTGTTTTTTAAAGAAATTAGAAAAAGTGTTGCGTTTTAAGACAAGCCAACTGTTTTTAACCTCTTTTATACTCGGTCATTACCTTAATTTTAAAAAGTAGCTTATTATTGCCCATTAATATTAGAGTTTACTTTTAATTGAGTTTACTCAGTGTAATTTTTGTCCAAATTTTGAAATTTC
>JAQLOL010000013.1:17681045-17701716 GCA_029783665.1 Naso thynnoides
TGTTGTAATGTTGGTGAGAGGACAGTTGCACAGGCAGCGGGTGTTAAATACAGGAGGAATAATTAACGACAAGCTGTGCTCGGATTTGAGACACGACGACATGGAGGTGAAGAACCACCGGTCGCAAAGCGAAACTTTGGTTTCTAATTGTTGCTTCTGTCGCACATTCGCATCGCCGCCGGTGTGAACGGTTCTGATGCGAAATATTCGCCGCCGAATATTTCGTGTCATTTATTCGTCACGTCCCCAGTGTGAAAGGGCCTTAATCCTCCTACGCGTTTATTTCACAAAATATGGACACGATTAAGGGATTGACCACGCAAAGTTTTTAGCGCATTAATGTAGTTGACTCAGTGCAAGAGCACTGTAACATTAGTTCCCTCCCCAACACAATAAAATAAGATCACCCTGTATTACTCCCACAATGAAGAAATTACGGTGTAACCGCAGGAGTAAATTGGAAGGCAGGTAAGAAATAGTGCACTTCTAATGTTCTTACATGCACCACACATAGCAAAATAACAGCGATTTGGTGGTCTAGTGGTGTTTATTTCACTCAACCGCTGTGAAACTATCAAAAAATAACATTTTATTTCTCTGATTCATCGTCTTATCATTAACACAGCTTGTTCGCACAGCTCTCCTTCTCTCTCTCTCTCACTGGGCAGCACTGATCAGAGAGGACACTGGATCAAACAGAAAATATTTCACAAAGTGCAGCAAAGTGGATGGCAGAAAAGAAGTCATGCACTGTTAAGCAAAGATTAGCAAATGATAACTAAACACAGAACAAGCAGCAGCAACAATGAAATATAAAATAAAAAAATATTGTTGGTGCCATCTACCAGCAACTCCGAATTTTCTTCATCCTTGTCTGTTCTGTCAAACCCTAAACTTCCACGATCACACCTGAGGATTGTTCTATAACAGAGTAGTGGTGAATTATAAAAAAAACATGTTCTTTGCACAATGAGAGCTTTTTATAATAAGTGAACTAAAGAGATGAAGGATTGCTAAATTGCGGTCCGTGTAGCATGGGGCTGTGATGAGCATGAACTCGACCCTCCACACTTGGCAACTACTCAACACTCACAGTTGTCAAGTTGACTTTTGAGAACTTGGCAGTTGGGTTCAGGTTCACGTCAGTCATGATTTGACTGTAGTATGACACATATCAGGGAATAAAAACAATAAACACATTTAAAATGGACAAAAAAGACATAGTTTAACTATGTTGCCAACACAGCCATGGTAAAAGCACAAAAATCAATGGCATGTTCCACTTCTGAAATGCTCCCATTTGGGTATTAAGATGCGTAAAGAATGGAACAAGATCGCTTTGGAAATGCAAAGTTCTAGAGAGGTGTGTACACAATGTCTGTTTCTTAAAACATCTGCTTCTACGCTGAGATTACATAGAAATGTGGCGACGCATTCTGAGAGTTAAGCCACCAAAAAGAAAACACAATGAACACGACAAGGAACACGAAGAGAAAACTCATGGAGGTTGCCGAAGGAGGGTTCCTGGAGGTCATGGCCAAAGGTATGATGCTCGAAACAGCACTCTGCAATGCGCTGTGAGTTAAAAAGTGCAACACTGAGTTAGCCCATCGAGGTCAATCAAAACACATCATTTATAACACACCTAATGACTTCTGATAGAAGAAAACTAGCAACTTTTTTTAAGCCGAAAGCTAACATCTGGGCCGTTAAAATGAGCCCTTGATCGTCGTTGTATCCCTTTCACAGGCTGAATTACGTCTCCTGGAACTTGAGTGATTTTATACAGTCTTCATAATGTAAATCCAGTACGATAAATCCCACAGTGAGGGTCCTTTATAATAATTTAATCCATTTTCCGTATCAGAAACAGCTAGCAGAAATGATAGGAAATGCGGTGCGGCCTATTACTTCCGCCTCCTGCCTACCAAAATAAAATAAAATAACTTTTTTTTTTAAATACCTACTGTAGCTGATTTTTATCTTTATATTTCTGAATAAATTCTTTAAATTTCATCTCTGTTTTGTTTTTATTTTGTCTTACTGGTCACATTACCATTTATACATTCAAATGACACTCATATATTACGAAGATATTCTAATAACCCAGCTCGTCTAGAAAAAAATAGCTTTTTGATTGTGCATTACAGTTTAGAGGTTTTACATGCATTTTAACACAAAAACCTGAGAAAACGTGTGGCAAATTTTCTAAATATATATGTAAAAAGTTTGCTGTATGTGTTTTTGAGCTAATTAACTTAAAAAGAACACTTGAAAAAGCATTTTTCTGTTGTCAAAAATGTTCATCCAAATTTTTTGTATTTTTTTGTTGGTAAGAAATTCTTTTACTTCCATTTTCGCCTTGTTTTTTCCTTTGTCTTATGAGTCAAATTACTATCTACACATTCAAGTGACACCCCTGCAGCCAACATATTCTGATAGCCCAGCTTGTCGTGAAAAAGATTAAGTATATTTTATGATTATGCATTACAAGATTGAGGTTTTACATGCATTTTTGCACAAAAAGTCCATGCGCTCTGAAAACAACAGAAAAATGGCATAGACCTCAGAGGGTTAAATAAGTGCAGCAATGGATTAAAAATACAACCATGAAAAAATTATACTAAAAAAATCATCATAAAGAATTTTAAATCCAATTTTAAATATTCATAATTGTCTCTCAAACAGATACTAAAGATGAGTTAACATTATAGAAAATCTTAGTAATTATTACCAATCTGATAAAACGTGATACAGTTTTATGGTCAGTAAAAATTTATTTTTTGGCTGTTAAAGGTTTTCAGTTTACCCACCATGGGCAGATGAGCCAAAAAGTTAATTCAAGTTGGACCTTGACGGCAAATTATCACAGTAAATAACAACAAGTTGTGACAGCTTGTGTTGTTCCCCCTTGTGATGGTATAGAAAACAGTTGGTGCCAATTAATTTTGTAAGTGCAATGTCTGACCAGTGGCTCAATATCGCTCTGTTACTTTACAGACAGCAATGTTGGAAGGGCACAGCTAACTGTCAAACTGTTCAACAACACAGCGACATGGTCAATGCAAATATGAAAACACTTTTAAAACTGAATGTAGGCGGATTTTTCTGCCCTAAGGTTTACAGTCTTTGTGGCTAACAATGAATACCACAGTTTTCCTCACTGAGAGAATTTCTATGCATGAACTTTTTTGAAAATACCACCATAAAAATAGATTCATGCAGATGGAATCATTGTTTATAGGATGATGATGATGAGTGAATACTGAAAAGGTGCACACATATATCTTTAGAATATTTTCGGCTGCCAATAGAGTAAAGGAAGGGAAAAAAAACTGATGCTCCAGGCGCTTGGTAACATAAGCAGGCAGCGCTGCGAAATGTTAATATGGCCTCCCTGGGTAGATGTGGTTTATGTAGAAACAAGACTGTAATCAAGCACGTGGACAGGATCTAATTACTCACTTCCCCCCCGTTTCTCAGAGATCACATCATTGCTCATGAATTACCAGCTTCACGGTGGCCCTTCTTTGTCAGGGGCGGTCATCATTTTGACAGCACCTAGGTTTTACACACACGCACTCGTATTTGCGCGATACATTCAGTTCATTACAAAGTTTTATGTATGGTGTATGAGGGAACAGAGGAGAAAAGATGTAGGACGCTCCGCTTGACAGGAATACATTGGAGGATTTACTTGTCAAATTCAACTAACATGCTAACCTGAGAAGTTTTTGAAGAATTTAGCTCAGTATAGGCCTGTCACCATAACAACTTTTGTTGTACGATATATAATCCCAAAAATAATTGCGATTTACGATATTATTGTCACCGACATTTTAAGACAATTGTATGCCGCTTAGCATAACAGTACTAGTGCACTCTTTAAAAGATCAATGAACTCTTACTTCTGTATTAATTATTTTTAGTGTATTTAATGTAGTATATTTTGTTTTATTGAATTATTCTACCCACATAAAACAATTACCACGACTAAAACAATAAATAAAACAGCCTCTCAGGCTCATTTACTAAGCATTCCCTATAAAGAGTTGATTAAACAGCGAACTACATGGGGAATGACCGAACAAGATTTTGGACTGTACACTGAAATTTTCTAAACAAAATTTGTGTCGTAGATGGGCTGGATATCTGCTTGGGACGAATTAATAATTAATTTAAGTAACAATCGCACAACCGTGCTTCTCCAAAGCATAGATGGCGTGACCGCAGTGAACTGGTGCATTTCCCCCAGCCAATCACAGCACGCAGGTGAGGTTGAGAGCAGCAGAGCACAGGTACTGGACGCCGTCTAGACTGGAGAAAGTTACGAATGTGGACATGGGAAAGAAAATACAGCCCTAGTGAGCAAGCAGATAAAACTTGTTCCAGAGCGAGAGCGAGTTTTGGCTCTTAGCTGTTTTAGAGCGCTGAAAGAGAGGCTGGGAAGAGCGATGCAGAGTTGAGCCGCTTTCTGATGGACAGGTAGGTGCGAAACAGCGGGGAGTGACCATCGGGACAACTGGGACATTTCCCGGTGGGCCGGCCGGCCAATGAGCTCGCGTGAACTGGCCCGCAGACTGCTCTGCGTGGCCGTATGATGTTCATGGCCGACCAGCCCATAGAGTTAAAACTATGGTGAACCAAACACATTCTAATCAAAATCTGTAAGATCCATTTTCTATTTTATCAACTCTGAAGTATTTATACTATTTGGTGTCTCTCTACATCTCAGTCATGGTTGCTCTAGTCGGCTCCTCAGACTCACTCATTCCAGCCTACTGATGTTTAGCCTCCAATCTTGATCCAGTTGTTCTTAATTCAAAAGTACATAACTTTCATGACCACAAATATAAAATGACTAGCAATATAATTTGTTTGTTTGTTCATAAATTAATGTAAAATGAATAGAGCAAAGCCTCATGGGAAATGGGAACTGCGTATCATTCCCGTTTCATTCCCGGGGGCCTGCAACGGCGGTGGCCGCGGTTGGGCTGGTGGTGGGCCGGTGTAGTCATAATTTTCTCGGTGGATTTTGGTGTCCCACTCCACCCCTGGTGCTAAACACTGGCGCTTAGCTTGTTAGCTTGCTAACAATTAAACAATCCATTAAACAAATATTCCAATGTAGCTTGCTGTGTAACGCTAGGTAAGTGGTATAGCAGTATAGTGCACGTAAGTTACGATACTTCTGGTGCATTGAGCCGGGAGGAGGGGCCTAGTTCGAATGTTGTGCTTACAAACGGCAACGAACGAATGCAACTGACTCCACCTTTAAGCTAAACTGTCTCTGCCCAGACAAAAGCCTCCTAATATTACTCAGGATCGCTCAAGGTAACATTGGCAGTTGTAGCCTGTGTGAAATCTGTCTGTGAGTTTTGGTGGCGACAGGCTATTGTATCGCTTGGCAACAATGAAACAGCAATATCAAGGCCAAAAAAAATAACTGAGTTCTTGTCCGTATATCGTATAATAAGTCGATATATTGATTATCGCGACAGGTCTAGGCAGTATATTCTACATTTTATTAGACAAACAGTGAATACTACTAGGTTTTTTTTTTAGGGTTTTATATCTGAGAAAATATAATATGACACGTTAATGTCTGTGCATTGTTAACATCACTCTTTCAGCTGTTGGAAAAAATAAATACACACACACACACACACACAAACATTCACTCCCTTTGCTGAGATTGATTTACCTTTGTGTCCCAGGCCCGTCGTTATCATGGGCCTCTCAGACAGGCCTGCTATGATAGCTCAGGGAAAGTGGGACGGAGGTGGCAGCAGGCGCATGATGGAAAAGAGCTTCTTATCACCAATGGAGAGATCAATCATTCTTACACAGAGAGAAAAAGAGGGAGAGGGGAGACTTGCTTTGGTCTCTTTAGTACAGTAGGCAAACAGTTTCACTTATTGTGAGATCTTTTTTATGTGTTTTAGCAAAAACTGACGAAGGGCTTGTGTTAAGAAATCTGTGACATACTCCAAAAAAATATTACACTTTTACTGGACTGCAGTTGTATAACATTTTTTCTCAATTTGATTGCAAAGTTCCTTCCTGGTATAGGCTATATTCTGTGACATGTAGAACTAGGTATAGGTATTAATACAGGAAAAGGTCACCCTTGTACACTCGCATACACCCAAGTGCTGAGGAATGAGGCGGGCAACATGAACAATATTAAATAACTCTATATTTTGACAGAGCTCGCCTGCATCGGCTGTCGGCTGTCGGCCCTCCTAGGCATATCTTCAGGTGTTATTTTATTTCTTGAAAAAATATCCTAACACAATAAATGCATTACTATCTATATTGGGTATTTATCATGAGAGATCATAGAATTTGGATTCTGGCGGTCAAAATGACCACTCTTCCTGTGTTAACTAATTGTTGAATATTTGTATTTACAATGTTTAATATTAGCTGAACATTGTTGAATCTGTATATTACTGAGCTACTTAACTGTGTAGGGTTAGGTCTACGGTTACTGTTAGGGTTAAGTGAAACAATTACGTTGTTGAATGTCAACTGATGTGTTGTTGAAAAGTTACAAATACCCTATAAACTATCTGTAGGCAGACTATCCAAATAAAGTGTTAACCACATTTATTTTATTAGTATGAAATTAGAATAAAGCTTTTCCAAAGAAAAAAATGCTTGAAAGATTTTGATTGTATATGTTGTAGAGCACATTAAGGGGAATTTTAAGGGGGAAAAAAAATCTGATCCAAGTGCAGAAAACACACCACAAAGTTTCCTACTTTGTCCGTATCAGGTCAACAAAAAGGAACTGAATACATTTCTTTTAACTGGTTAACAACAGTGAAACAGTACAGTATCTACATCCACAATAAATTTAACAATAATTTTAAGATTAATGCACTTTTGCCCTCAGCAAGAGATCTCAAACACACACACACACACAGTGCAGTGGATATATAGAGTTAATTTAAGGATGAATGACAAAACATTTGCTGCAGGTGATTTGCCAACCATTCCTACAGCAGCAGGATAAAAACCCTTCAGCACAATCGACAGTGCTGATCACTGATCAGCACCTAGAACAGTGCTCGTGACCTTATTTATCATTACTTGCAGCAGTCTGCAGTTTAATAGGTCAAGGACAGGTTGTATGGGGGATGAAATTGCAGCTGTGTGGAGTTGTGCATGAAGGACATTACTGAGGATGACGAGCTGTCAGCGGGCGACAGCAGGACAGTAGATCTTGTAGATCTTGAGAATGTGTGTAAGGTTAAAACAGCTTAACCATTAAGATGGCTTTCTGTATTCCATTTATATTCCATGTACACATTGAAACAAAGTAAATGACTATGCTTTCATGTCTATGTATTCAGTCAGTCTTCACTTTATTCTTTTTGCACAATTTTCTAATCCGACTGATTAAGACTCTAAATGCTGATACCAGGAAATTAGGATGTTATTAAAAAAAAACAAATGTAATCCTTTTTGACATAATGACTCTCAATTTTAAAAAGAACGTATATAGACAGTGCACTTATGGCCTGAGGTTTGCGTGCATAGAAACGTGCAAACTTGATATTATCCGAAAACAAATGTGCAAACTGATCTACTAACGGTGCACACTGAGGACTGCATTTTTCAAATGAGCAAGACAGCACACGCTGTAGGTGAATATGCAACATGGGACGTTTTTTTGTTTGTTTGTTTTTTTAAATTTTTTTTTTTTTATTTTGGGCATTTTCATATAATCAGAGTTCATCACACACAATTTCAGTTTTACAATACAGCACATGGCTGAAAAGGGTACGGGAGAAGCTAATAGCTTATCTGAGTCCCGCCCCTATCTCCCACAGAGTACATGATTCACTCGTTCATTTCAAACATCGATTTAAACATTCATTTATAATACAACAGCAAAGCTTCTGTCTGTATCTCAGACCGACAGCCCAGAGAACGTGCGTGTCTGCACACGTGTCCAAATCTGTCCATCTCCAGTGATGACAGTCTCTTTCATTGTTTAACGACTTCCCTCTCTCCTGTATCTTTTGGGTCCAATGGCGCCGGTAGAGTTGTGGCGATGTCCGCACAAACCCTGGTCAGTTCTTCCTTGGATGTTGAGATATCAGAGCGCATCCTAGCCACAGCCTCCCGGGTAGTGGCTGTGTCAATCTTCATGCTTATCTGCTCAGCTGCAATTTTTCTCAGCTTCCGGTGATGTAGTAACATGCCAAATCCCAGGGCCAGCAGGCCCATTGTCATGCCTGTGAACAGGTACACATACCCAAGTGTACAAAATACAGGAAGGAGAAAATGCAAATACATTATTTTCGCACAAGCATTGCAATTTATCGAGCCTGAATGTGACGTCAGTGACTGCAGTTTGCGTCTGTGTTTAATATGTTTGAAAAGAAGGAGTTAATCTTCCCAGTGTTGCGCACAGACACAGGCGAACTGAAAGAACAGGTAGAAAACACGTTTGTAACACTTGTGTCAATTTTGTTGGTATGACAGAAGAAAAACAAATACATATCGCCTCTCCAGCGATGCAATTTTGCAGCTTTTGGATGAGCTCAGGGCTGATTTAGAGTTTCGTATGAGGTCATTCATGTTTTGTAAAATAATTTCTCTCAAAATGAATAAAAACATGATAAAATACAACTTATTTCATCATATGTATTTCTTTCATCCTAATTCATCACAATGTAATTTTCTTTTGTTCCTTCATTTTAAAATTGGCTCATCTGTTTTTGCACATGAACTCTTGTAGCCAAATAAAATACAACATTCTGAGCCACCGTAGCCTAAAGAAAAATAAATCCATGTTTGTCTTCCTATTATTCTTTTCTTTTTTGCACTTGGCACGTCTCTCCTCTTCATTTTGTGTTTGTGCCGGTCATTCTCTGAACTCTCCTAACAAATATCACTGAAACACACAAAACCCTCATTTAAATCCCGCGCCCTCCACCAGGTTTACGCCTTTTATCAGTCACGCAATTAGTCTTAGTAGATCACTCACAAACATACACCAACAGAATGTTCAGTCTGTTACAGTGCACACGCAGTTAAGTACTCTGTATTTGGGATCTTAGTAAATCAGGCCCTTAATGTTTTACCTGATTGGCCTCTTTTTTTTTCAGCTTCTGTACTTACTTTTATTATGATTATTTTGACTTTGACAATTTTCAAACAAGTTGGGACGGGATAAAAAAAAAGGGTTGAAAGTTGTTAAAAGTTCAAAAACACCTGTTAGAAGCATTCCACATGTAAACAGTTTCATTGTTTACAGGTGATAGTATCGTAATTGAGTATGGATGGAGGAGGTTCACCACTTTGTGAAACACATGAATGTATGAAGAATATTTCTAGTGGGTCAAGTAACACTTTGTAAAACAGGTTTCATTAAGCACAATTTGTTTGCAAATGACGGCATTTTGTTTTTATTTATGTTTTACTCTGTGTTTTTTGGAACTGTGTGTCTATGACAAGCATTAGTCTCATTTAGTAAAACTTATTTTTCTGTTCTGTATGAAGATACCATTTCTCCCTTCGCTTTAACTGGTCATATGCACTGCTTTGCCCAGCCAGGGTAAGAGCTGTCGAATAATTGTCTCTGAGAGCCAGACCATTACATCACCAGCTATTTCTGAAATAACTGCGATCTGAGAGCCCTTGTAGCTTTTAACTATGGAGCTGTGGAGATACAAGTATCCTCATTCAGCCTAATGACCATTTAATCTATAATATCATGTGTGGACCCAGCAATTTCACAGATTCACTATCGCCTGTCATATAATACCAATTCAACCTTTGTTGCAATTATTCAAGTCTGAAGTGAAAGTGTTATTGATCCTGTAATTTCTGGACAGTGGATAAAGTAGATGGCTTTGTACTTGACTATAATAACTGGTCTGGATTGCAGGGAGAATGTAAGAGTTCATTGACAGAGCACTGTATTACCTCATATTCTCTACACGGTATGAGAGCAATATTTAGTAAGTACTTAGAGATGCAGCCTCTCACCAAAGTTTTAATTATTCTTTATTAGTAGTACTGTGTCAGTAATTCTGCTTGAATGTTTAAAATCCACAAAGTGCTTTGTTTTTTGTTGCCAGCAGACTTTGTTAGTTTGGTGCAGTTGACTCACGTCCACCTACCTAATGCTGAAAATCTGTGAAAGCCCACTAGTGACACGTTTGGAGATACATAAAAAGAGGCAGATGGCCTTTGCTGATGACGGTGTTTTTATGATATCTTAACTGCAGCCTTTCCTACAAGTTATTTGAAGTTAATCAGAAAAAGACAAGTGCTGTTACCAAGGAATTCCCCAGCAGCTTTGTTATCAAGTAAGGGATAATGCCTGACGAGGTGTACAGTTATCAGGAATTAATCCAATAAATTCTTGATGATTGGACACCTCGAATGGTAATATCCTGTGTAAATACTGTGGTCACTTGCCAAAGAAATAGACATTAAAACCATTTATTTATATTTTCATGTGTTGCGCACTTAAAATCTTAAGTTCTTTACAAGCCACAACTCTGTTTTCTTGGTAACACCTGAGGATTTGACTAACACCTGGAACAGTCATTGCCATCCCAGAAATGGAAACAAGGTTCACTACTCCAGCACATAGGGCACATGTGGATGTTATCAGCTCACTGGCCTAGTGGTTACAGTGTCCAGCCTAAGACTGGGAGATCAGGGTTCAATCTTTGGTTGAGGCATACCAGAGACTGAAATGGTACCTACTGCCTGCCTGCTTGGTACTTAGCATCAGGGGTTGGATTGGGGTTAAGTCCCTGTGACATACTGGTGTCATGCCCAGCTCAACGTGCGTGTACGTCAAGCTACCTCACATCACGGAAATAGGAGATGGGCTCCTGGCCAATGGGCCTTCCAGACTCTTTTTTAAGGTACAATGTTGCAACAGGCGATACTGAATAGTCCGCTCAGCTCACCCAGTGATGATTCTGATAGCGTGATGCTAGTAAGATTTACAGTCTTTAACAATGCATACAGTTGACAAACAGTAAATATAATCTGAATGTCTGGTCAACGAGTCAAGTTAACCATACAGCCAGCCATATTATTGTCCTGAAAACAATATCAAAATTTTCATGAACAAATGACGGGCCACGTGCAACCCAAAGTAGGAAATTGAACAGCAAATGTCATGTGAGAAGATCACATCTGTGCTACGAAGTATGAGTGAGTTTGGAGGGATACTTAAGGACGCTGTTGTAAATGTGATTTTCTTTTCTTTACCAAATGTAATTTATTTCTAACGTCTAGGTGTCCGCAGCCAGCCGATGACAATGCAGGTAGAGGTTTGTTGGCAAGATGAGATAAAGGCTAATATCGCCACCGTTCTCACAAAGCCTCCAACATTTAACCTGATCTCTTACTTATACAGATACATGCTGAGTCTGCGCAATAATTTAAAATAGTGAACAGACAATTTGACTGGAGCCTGTTAACAGGTGCCCCATATCAGCTTTCAACAGACACCCTGTAGCCAGTTAAGAATTTAGTATTACGATGCAAATGAACCTGCTGGTGGTGCCAGAGACAAAGTCAATGAAATTCATCATGTAGGAAAAATGAAAGTCTGTACAAAATTTCATGGCAATCCATCTGATAGTGACTGAGATATTTCAGTCTGGATCAAAATCAACTGACTAATTGTATGACGAACTTACATACAATCCAACGTTGCCATCTATGGATTCAGGTTGCTACAACAACCGAAACAAACCTTTATTGTCTTCAGTTTAAATTTAAAGGTTAATGGCTTCAGCAGATCTGTGACTAAATTGTCTACCTAATGAAATGTGCACAAAGAAGAATGAAGTGAAATAAAATAAATAAACAGTCCCAATTCAAAACATGATGCTGGATGATTACAATCCTCTTTCTACTGAAGTATAGTTCACGCCATAAATCACATCCTATTTATGACAACATTAGTATTTAGTAGTTAACAGTACAAAATCAACAGCTTGCAATTTTCGATCTTTACACTTTTCATTTGGAGCAGTGTTGTGTCATTCATAGATCTCACCTCAGATCTTGGTGAACTAGGTTTGGGTGGTATTTAGGTAACATGGTACACCGAAATCCTGAAGGTATGATTTCCAGTACTGTCAAAATGGAGATGATCATTTTTCTATTAAATTGATATAGAGACGCTGTATTGAGCTGAATAATTGTAATAAGACAAAACACCACCAAAGGTCAGTGCCAACTGGTGGAACAGACAGTTGAGCTGTGAAAGTTTGCAAATATGGGTATTTAGGGTTTGATCCCTTTCAAAACTGTGAGCCAGCCAACACGGACAAAAGAGTGTGCACTATTTAGCTCGACTAAACGGGGGGTGACAAATCCAACCCACACATCAGCAACAAGCTGAAGTTCTTGCATCCTTCAGCAAGAACAAATGAAAGAAGATTGCACGTTTCCTATTTATTCATTAGTCTGTAAGCCATAAATATTTAAACCCGACATGACTTGTTAACGTGGCAGCTCAGTGACTTAGTGGTTATCAAAGTTGACTCACAGCAAGAAGGTCCTGGATTCAAATCCCGGTGGGCTCGTCCAACATTAACAGGGTCCAGGGTTCAATACCTGCTGGAGCAGAACCTTTCTGTGTGGAGTTTGCATGTTCCCTGAGTGTCTGTGTGGGTTCTCTCCGGGTACTCCAGCTTCCATCCACAATCCGAAGACATGCGGGTTAATTGGTGACTCTAAATTGCCCGTAGGTGTGAATGTGGGTGTGAATGGTTGTTTGTTTCTATAAGTCAGCCTTGTGGTGGACTGGCGACTTGTCCAGGGTGCAGCCAGCCTTTGCCCAGTGTTAGCTGGGATTGGCTCCAGCTCCCCTGTAACGCTGCAAAAAGGATAAGCGGTTACGAAAATGAATGAATGAATGAAAAGACTCTGTTTTGTTAAGTTTTTTTCTTTGGCATAAATACCAATTTACTATACACTGATGTAAAATTGTAAAGTCACCTGAACTTTACTTAAGTCTAAAATGTCTGTTTGTGACAGCAATTATGAATAAGAAGGGACACATTTAAACTAGCCAGTCTTATTCACTATTGAGAAATAACTTCAGAACCCTCCTGTTGCCTCTGCACATTTCCATGCAGATAAACAAGACTAGCTTATTGTCCAATATTGTTTCTCACTTTCTGTGCCGCCCAGCTGTTTATGCAGTCTACAAACATTACTGTGCTGTTAGAGTTGGAGCCAAATGTGGAAGGACACAACGCCCAAGGGTGATTTGTTTAACTTTGAAAGGTTCTTTGGTTTGTGTTAGATTTGCTGGGAGCTACGCAGCAGCGGATCATCTAGCCCGTTCTCCCAAGTGGATAGCAGCCAACAGAGCCTGGGCGATGCGCGTGGGTAGAGAGGAAAGAGATAACCCCACCAGGGACTAAACGACAGTCCTCATTTAGACAGCACAAGGCAGGCCGGCCATTTAACAACATAGGGGGGAAAAAAAAAAACTCCAAGTCTCTCTCTTCTCTCCTGGGTGTGCAATGTTGTTCTCTAACCACCAGAGAATGAGTTAGATGTATCTCATGAATCACATTAGAGAGCCTTTAATCCTCTAATGTGAGTCTCTGGAGAGTGAGGTTGCAGATGAGGAAGCGAAACTAAGGAGGTAGAGACAGAGGAAACAGATGTGAGGAAAAAACCCCGCACTGAACCAGGTAAAAGACGAGATAAGTCTGCCGTGCTGGGGTGCTGTCCTGCAAGCTGTCAATCTACACAGCTGGATGTTGCCTTTTTCCAAAGGGGTTATGGGTAAAGACAGCATGGATAGGCACTGCTTCCCTCCTTTCCTCATCCATCCCTCCTAATCCAGCCTAAGCACTTAACCAAAGAGGTACAGTGGAGATCACCTGGGTCTGTGGGGGATCAAAGCCGCTTCAGCGAAAATAAGTGAAGTCTTGAGGAGGGAAAAGCTGATGTAACAAGAAGAGGTAGATTAGCATTAAAGACTTGACAGATGCACACACACGCGCGCGCGCGTGTACTAAATAAGTTTCCAGAGCTTCTGCAGTAATTTTCCGTGAATTTTAGTGCTTCTGGATTGCAGGTAATGGCAGCAGGCATTCCAGCAAAAGTCCCCCTTTTCACCAAGGTAAAAAGAGCAGTTATTTCATTTACCGCTGTGAAAAGGAAGCTGGGCAATGAGGGAACTGGTTGAAAGGATTCAGACTAACCTTAAAAGAAAAAAATGGGAGATGTACTGCTTTTTTGCATCTCAATTTAAAATGTAGCGTACTATCCATAATTAAGCAGACGGCTCCTGCCTGTTCTCTGCTCGCACCAGAGCTCCCCCCAGTCATATTTCAAACCACACATAGTAATGTATTTTGACAAGTAAATTGCTTGCCTTTTTGCTGATAGCTACTTACTTAAATAATGAATTCTGTGTAATAGCTGCAGAAATAATGCATACCACAGAGTGACATGGATGAAGGAGTTATTATTGATAGAGGACACACATTAGGGAGCTTATCTGAAACGGTCGTGGTTCTGCTATGAATGAAACGTCGACCACACCGAAAGCATTTTGACTATATGTGGAGAAACAAGTCTAGTCTACGACCATGCTGGGTGCCGCGCAAATGAAAGCTTTGGCCTGACGATAGTGAAAGTCAGGGAATTGCAAAGGTTGTTCAGTTTCGTGTACCAATTTTCCACCCAATAGTTGTCGAGATATTTAAGTTAAAACTAAAAATGACAGCCGGCTGGTGGTGCTAGAGACAGGATATTTAAAGTCAATAAATTCATCAAAACTTCATGGCGATCCATCTAATCATGGCTGAGATATTTCAGTCTGCATCAGATCAGTTGACCCACTGATGGCCTGACATGCAATCCAACATCGCCATCCCTGGAGACACGTCGCCACAACAGCTGAAACAAATCAGAATTTTATTCAACAAAATTTAAAAGCTTTATGGCTTCAGCAGTTCTGTTACTAAATTGTCCACCTAATTAAATGTGCACAAAGAAGAATGAAGAGGGAAAAAAATGTAGGTAAGCAGAAACCAGACAGTAGAGGACATTTATTCAAGTGTTTGGCACATCATAGCAAGGTTGTTATTCTACTATTGTGTTGTGCACCAGAGCAGTGTTAGACTGGACAGCCTTAGGTGTTGGCAGCTCTGATAGGGAAGGGCGTACTGATAATGCAGCTGATAAGACCCTGATCATTATCTACAGTACAGCTTATGATGGCCAAATCAATGGCAGAAAAGAGAAGAGCTGGCCCTGCGAAAAGATTAAATGTCTCAGACCATATGATAAAGTCTAACTCATCAGACACGGTTTTTGAACTTTAAAAGATGCTGTTTGAAGGCACAATGTATGAAGTGTATTCACAAAATGCAAGCGGACAAAACTTATCTCTCTTCCAGCCTCCCATCAGATTGAAAAGCGAGACGCAGACATTGTTCGAGGGCTGATAAAACACACAACCTTGCATCAGCATACTACTCCATCAACTCCATTTGGCAGGTTCAGAACAGTCCCGCAGTGTAAGGATGCGACCAATTTTGGTGCTGTGGTCCATATCCTTAACAATTTGACGAGGGAGACATCTGACACAGCATCAAAGACTCCTCCAGAAGAAAGAGAGGAGTGAGGTGGCAAATTGCCGGATATTAGCCAACATGAAACAAGAGGGCAGATCCTGCATCATATTATGTGGATGATGACACCGTTTTGTTGCACCTAGAAACTCGTTACAGAGTCACCCCAACGTGAAGAATTCACTTGAACAACTGTTGGTTACTTTGATCTCCTTTTTGCGCTGGTAAGATGAAAAAACACAGCCAATGCTTTCACAGTTATGTGACTTTAAGAGGACTTGTGACTGCAGCAGAGTTACTTGTTTAAAGGAGAAGTTTTTTTTTTGCACATTAAGCCTTATGCTACAAATTTTTCCGATCACATACAATGTTCTGCATGACTTTTGTGACGAACAGCGCAGTGCTGAGAGCTGGAGCTCATTGCTGCCATCACCGCTAGCTTCCACGATCGAGTCAAAGGGGCATTTCCAGAATCCTTCAAGAAACACAATAAACACTCGACTTCAAAGACGACAAACTCACCGAGTGGTCAGTAGTGTCCGCTCATGTTCTGATGCAAAAACCATTGCATAGTATGTTTGCATCAAGTTTTATTCTTCTTTTTAAAATTTCCATTAAGAAATTTTAATCCAGTAAGATTTTTTTTAATCATAACATCAGCGGACAATGCTGACCGCTCCATGAGTTTGTCATCTTTAAAAACAAGCATTGTGTTTTTTGAAGGTTTCTGGAAATGCCCCTTTGAATCCATCGTGGAGGCTCGTGGTGACGGCAGCAGAGCTGCACCGCTGGTCATTAAAGTGCGGTGTACAACATTGTTTATGATGGGAAAAATCCTTATTAAAAGGTTTAATGTGTGAAAAAAATCTAATGTCTTCCTTAAGCCAACCTTCATATGTTTAGGAAATGTATTAGAAGTTTGAAGAGTAGGTCAATATATTTTACTCTGGGCCCATGTTTACCCAATTTAAGATGAATAAAATGAAAGAGCCATTGATTAGAACAGCCATAACATACAAGAGACATAATCATGAAAACAATACGTTTAATCTTCAGTTAAATATTAATGGCAATATCTGCACAATACTAAATCACGTTCTTTGAATAATGGTTTAACTTTTTCATTAACTATATACACATTCTTTGATTTTTTAGAATAATGCTAATCTTGGTCATATCCAGTCGTAGTCACAATGGTATCAGTGAAAGGTGCAGATTTTATTTTTGTTTTATCCTCATTCTTAATATGGCACCAAATCTTTTTTTTCTTCTACATTTGATTCTTAAGCTGCTTCAACAAGTTAATTTCCTCAGTAGGAATCAATAAAGATTATCTTATCGTATTTTATCTTATCTTTGGTGTTCAGTAAATGAGAAATACCAAAAATCAATCCAACACAACACAGGACTGATGAGAATCAAATCTTCTGTTCAAACAAAACATCTGTCTGCTTCTTCCTAGAAGAAGCACACGTGAAGTGTCACTAAAGTTTAAGACTTAAAAGAATGCAATTTCTGCTCTGAAGTGTATAATATTGTCGAGTGGCACAGTCCGTCCACTGCTTCAATTTCCCTGTAAGCTGTACAGAGGAGGCTAAAAGGCTCAAAGATTTGGAGCATGCTGACGCCATATATTCTGTCAGTAAGATTCTTAGCGGGAGAGCGGAAATGGGAATAAACCAGGGCACTGTCGGTAGCGGTCAGATTTATCTATCTCCTTAAACTGACAAACCATTTATTAGGAGGAACACGTGCAGTATATGGAGGAAAAGGCAAAACCTGAAGGATTCCTTAGAGGTCACGTTGAAGTATATGGAGGTTTATACTGAACAATGGGAAGTGAGACGCAGCCAATTACAAATGTGTTTTATTGAGATTTTTGCAGACTAAAATTTAAACCATGTTCTTCTGGCAATGCTGCTCAGGCAGTTTTAGGATCCCGCTGTGGGCGGGTCCTCCATAGCCCAGCTGGTAGTGAAGCTCAGATGAATGCTAAAGGTAAGTGAAAACTAGTTAGCCGAACAGACTGCAGTATGCTGTAATGTTAGCTTGTCACTCACAAGGGCTCCGAAAGCACCGCAAAAGAATGTAACACCCCTGATTTATTTCATATTGTTATCGGGGAATAAGCAAAGTGGTGGCATTAAAATTATTTTAAAAGTATTTGGTGATAGTTTAAACATTTAACCTTTTTTTGTTGTTGTTTAAGTATCAGCCCTAGGCAGTCTGTTCGCCCTCAAAGAAAGTAAACCTAAAAATAAATCTCAGTCTCTCATGAATCTTAAATCTCATCTCAATTCAGTTCTTATAATGACCTTTTTGACAAACAGCATCTGAGTTTCAAGGAAGAATTAAAAAGGATTTGTAGTTGAAAAATCCTGGCACACACCAGATTTGCTTTCCTTTTACTAGAAATCCAAGACTGCAGTCACACACAACCTTCCCAATTTACCTGTATTAAGCTCACTCGCAAGGAAGTGTACTAGACTTGAAGTATGTTAACAAAAGTTTATTTACAGCATGATGTACTTTTTTTGTGAAGTGAAATATCTTTTTGGATGAAATGCATCACCATTTGTTTCCCATCGTTTTTTAGCTGCGACCAGCAGCTCAATACGTCCCTCTGTTGGTTGGTTGGTCAACAAAAATTCCCCACTCTTTGGTGGCCTCAGCTTTCACCCTAGGAAGCTGAATATTGGCATGGAGGTCAAATGTGTGTGTCTGTAAGGGTGTGTTTGTGTTCATGCCAATTGGCCAAAAGGGGGCGTGGCAATTGGGAGTGGCTTATTGCAAAAAGGTGGAGAACTTCCTGATGGATTCACAGACTTGCATAAGAGTTTGTGGAAAGGTTGGCCATAAGCCAAAGGACAGCTGATTAACTGTTTCAAGCCTAGCAGCAAAAAAGGGGCGTGGCAGTGGGAGTGGCCTGTAACAAAATGAGGTTCATGAATGACCTCATTTAAGATAAGATGTTCCTTTATTAGTCCCACAGTGGGGAAATTTACAATTACAGCAGCAAAAGAGGGCATCAGTTAAAAAAAAAAGACATTAAATAGCTAATGAAATACAAACAATATAAACTATAAACAAGTAATAATATAGTAATTGATATATTGCCATAAGTTAAAATTCACCTGAGTTAAGTATATATACAGTATAAGTGAACACAGTTGTACTATAGTGCAGTCAGTTTAAAAGTCTTAGTGAGAGTGTGGTCAACTGGGAGCACTGCTGGTGCTAACATGATCAAGCACAACACACACGCACACACACACACACACACATTTTCACTGGTCATGGCTTGACCTGCCTACAGTCTAGCCCCGCCTCCTTGCATAATTCATCTACCATTTGCTGCAGACTGTACACACTTGTGGGAGACATCATTGCAGACAGTAATTTTTATTTTTTCACCTTATTTCTGATAACGTAAGAAATTTTACAACTAACATTTTTAACTGCTGGTCACAGCTATTGCAAAAGCGTGCTTGCTTTATTTACATCTGGTAACCCAAAAGCTGTAAGTTAGCAGAGACTTTTTCTTCCACTAAACCCCTGATACATTCATAATGACAACCAGTTGTGACATGACAAAAAAATACAAAACATTTTTCATCTTCTTACATATCTAATTGTTCTATTGCACATCCTATGTGGAGCTTTTTACTCTACAAATATAGTTATAGTCTCAGGCATTTATTTATTTATTTGATAACATTTAAAGCATCCATCTGTAATGCATTATGAACATACTTAAAAAGTGTTATAATGCACCTTTAGTGCTGTATAATCACAGTTCATAATGTGTTATCATTATAGAGAGAGAGTTGATGCAACATTCTGTAAAATATTGTAGGTCATGTGCAGGTGGACAGTGATGCTGTGAGTAAATATGAACAATAATCCGTCGTGTTGCACAGAGTTCCCGCCTTTCCCAGCTCTTTAAGAAAGTTGTAGTAGTTGCAGTGAACCTCAGCTGCTCCTCTTCCTCCCACCAGGCAGATCATCACTGTGTCCCAGTGGACGAGAAGGTGGTCTTCAGGTGGAGCTGCCTGGTTAGTGGAAACAGACAAGAGACTTATTAAAAGAGATCCTCTTGTCCAGTGCAGCCTGATCACTTTCAGCCTGGCTATCCACCAGAGTTCCCTTTGAAGAGGTGAATCTAATCTCAGGCCTGCAACACTGTCGTGGTCAGCCTGGGTTGCCCTGTTTGAGGAGAGACAGGCTGAGAGGAATTTCACACATTTGAGCTGAGAAAAAGTGACAGCAGTGGGAATAGTTTTAGTAACTTGACTGACTCACTCACTGACTGTATGTTGTCATGGAAATAAAAAGTCAGCAAGTATTCATCATGTTTTCATTAAAATTTAAGTATGTGGCCACATTATAAGAGAAGTCTGCTATGAGAAAGTGACATCTTTTGTCTTTTGGTAATTTGGCCCTCATTGTGTATCTGTTCAACCAAAGATTATCAGTCAGTTAAAAGTGAATATGAAGTGTAGTAATACAACCTATTGCCAAGAATTTACATTTTAGCATTCTACATTTCTGTAAAACAAATATTTTGAAACTGTCTGTTTACGTTTTTTCGTTGAAACTTGAAATGTCCCAACGTTGCATTATTCAGAACACCTGGTTTAGGTCAGCAGAACTGAGTTGTAAAATCACTTGTTTCCTTGTATTTAACACCTTTTTTTAGTTGACACCCAAAAGGGGCCCGCTTATTGTTTCGACGGCTCACTGTTCCGCCTGCATGTTGTGAGATGCACCAACGGGCCGGCAGAACAGCGGTGCAGCACCAAGTTAAGAGATAAGGTATGAACTGAGGTTAGGTTAAGGTCAGGATTAGGCATAAATTGGTTAAGGTTCGGGTTAGGGTTAGTCTGCACAAATAAATGAAAGTCATGAAGCCATTCAAACAGCCTGAAAGAGCAGCCATCTCTCTCCATTCGTGTTCATCTTGAAAGGAATGGAAGAGGCAGTAAGCGATTGGATGTCTGTAATATCGGTGCATCTTACAACATGCGGGCGGAGCAGTGAGCCATTGGAACAATGGGCCGTCGAATCAACGGGCC
>JAQLOL010000013.1:17725024-17736759 GCA_029783665.1 Naso thynnoides
TGATTGCACATTTCCATCTCACCACGTCTCATTTTGAGAATTCCTGTTTTTTTGTTTTTTTTTTGTCTGTCTCAAAATGGTTACTAGACTCAAATGCTCACTGTCAAAATTAATCTGTGATTGCTGAGTAATTTTACACCAACTTATTTCGTATTGTGCCTCACAGTGAAGAAGTGGGAAAATGACATTTAAAAAAAAAGAAGAAAGGCGTTCTTTCGGTGTGTCAGTGAAAGCTTAGATACTTCAAAGCTTAAATGCCTCTGAAGAGATTCCCACTGATTTAGTTTTCTTGATTATTTCCTGAGGTATTTTGGCTAATTAACAGTAAGTTACCCAAAGTGAAGCATCAAACACTTATTTGCTCTGGCACAGGCCACAAACACTCACAGAAATAGTGCTTTTTTTATTTTTTTATTTTTTTTTCCACTTGCACATTTTCTGCCTCCTCCAAAAGAAAGCAGAGAAGATCTAAATAAAACAGCAATGGCACATTTGTTTTTATTTATTTATATGTATAACAGATGATAACACAACTGTTAGTGTTGTTTATGCTTGAAGATACTGACGTGCCACCCCATTGCATTGTGGAATATGGATGAACGCTCGGAGCGTGTTGACGTATCCGACTGCAATTGAATGCATAACGAGCTTTCATAAACACTTTGCACTTGTCATCAAACTACAAACAGACAACTGCACCTCATTTCCATAACCTCTTGATTTTTAATAGCCCAAGTAATTGAGACAAGGGAGACAATACATAAAATATAGTGCTGAGGCAAATGTATTTACATAATGAAAACGACAGAATTGGTTCCACAACATTAAGCATTGCATATGAGTAGCACACAAACGCGCGCACATTAGCTGACAGGCCTTCGCAGCGTGTTTCCGAACGGCTAATTTATCAGCACTGCTGATTCATTCTGATAACACGGGACATTAGGGGCCAGTTCAGGGACCGCTTGTAAATGAACTGTGTCTTTGGGAAGTGCTGATGGCCGCTGACTTCTCCAAAGCTGCAGGAGGTGGGCTCACTGTGCCCCAGCAGCTGAAAACATTCACTCAGATCTGTTATTTCCTCTTTGAATGTTTTTTTTTGTTGTAAATTTTTTTTCTCTTTCTGGAGGGGGGGGCACAGAATGAGGAGCACAGAATTTAAAAAAGTTTCCTAAGCTGTCAAAATAAGAAGCAGGTTGTGATTGAAGGATTTTGCGTCGAACATGAATGCAAAATTACACAAAGCCGACTTGAAAGGTTTTTGTTTTTTTTTAATCATTATTATCCTTGAACTCAAATGCCAACTGGTCATCATCTTGAGATTTCACACAATTATTACTATAGACCTAAAGGCAAGAAGTCACAGAGGGATTATTGCATGGCATTTTGGACTTAAGCCCTTGAAAAAGCTGAAGATTATTTGTAGATGGACTCACTAAAACCTGTGTGTGTATTCAGTCGGTTGTAAGAAGATCCCCCCAGCACAACTTCTATTAATTTTTTTTCACCAAAGTCTTCCTTGCAATCGTTCCTTATGTGGCGGCTGAAGAGGGCAAACTAAATTACGACAGAACAAAGATTAAAGATAAGAGATTTTCTTATATTTCTCACCAGTGAGGCTGTTCTGATCAGGATTCCTAGAAATTGCACACTTTCCTAAATTCATCAGCTGTTGTTTTCAGCTCTCGCTGCTGCTTTTCCAGCCGCTGCCTCTTTGTGTTGTTCAGGTTGCAGTTCTCCTGTCAGTGTGCAGAGGTGCAGCTCGCTCTGCCTTAAGCTCAGTGTTTGACCTGCGTCGTCGCTCCTGGAACGATTCATGGACATGCTGTGTGTCTGTCTCTTAATTAATCACAGCCGTGTGATTTATGGTTACATCCCTCAGGGGTGGCAGTGCCACAAATAAAATCCTTCTGAAGGTGTGTGACAGTCCAGTGATGCACACAAACATCTGGGTGGAAGGAGACCAACATCTGCAAAAGCATACCTGCCAGTCATCGGTGCAAGATGACCTGTTTTCCCCCTATCTTATTTTAAACTGTGGCATACGTACGACATACAGCATTCCTTGTCTTTTATCCACAAGGTGTTTTTTTATGAACAAAAATAAGCACAGCAGAGATTTATGGACCAGCGTTATTCCTTTTACAACCACACTTATCACCCCGTTCTCTCAGCATACAGTATATCAGCGTATCATCAAGAGCGCCGAGGGGGAAATGTGAGAAACACCGAGTGTAACGTAATTTATGTAGCAATTACTGTTTACGCTCCCGTTCCCTGTGAGGTGGCGGCAGGCAGAGGGGTCGAGTGTTGACTGTCGGGATGGTGATGAAAGTTGAGGCAGAGGCAGGAGGAGTGTGTGTGTGTGTGTGTGTGGGGGGGGGGGGGGTGTTTGCGCGGGGCAGGGCAGAGGATGAGCTTCATCGCCTTCTCACATCCGAGGCTCCCGTCCAGAGAGGCGAGGGGCCAGCGGCAGAGACATTAGCGGGGCGGATGAGTCGATGTGCGTCTACCCCTCGATGCTCTCTGAGGGCTGCTCTGACTGTCTGACACGCAGCTGAACAGAGGAGGGAAGAGTGAGAGGAAGCTCCAGCTGTGCGGCGTCATCTGTCTCTGTTGAGCTTGAGGACAGTGATACATGCCATGTTGGGGTGAAGGCAAAGGTCAGAGTGGAGAGCGGAGGCTGAGGAGGACAGAGCCTCCTTTAGGATTATACTGTTTTTTTAAAAAAAAAAAATCCCAAATCTCTGTCAGTTCAACCAGACAGGTATGTTTCTGCATCCAGTCATTTTTAAATTTCTGGTGGCTGCATTTGAAACACACTGTCAGTATTTTGTTAATGTTCAATAACAACTTCGTGCATCCAAAATGTGTCGCAACGGGCCATAACGACAGCACTTTTATTTCATGATGAGTTCTGATATTATCAGAGCGTGTGTGTTTCAGCCTTCAAAGAATTGTGACATCAGAAGCGGCTTAATCACAGCTGTGGTACTTCACGTTACTTTAAAAACAATAAAATGAACAACACCTGCTTTATTTTCAATATTGTCAGCTGCCTGCCTTGCTATCGGTCAGGACAGGTTGCCCTCGCTCTGCACATGCTGTCACTTTCTTTTCATTTTTAACTCCTCGTGTGAAAAAAAAATACATTTTTAAGCCATTGTTCATTTACACATTATAAGTAGAAAAGTGCGATTGATGTGCAAGAGGGTTTGTCATCACAATGGAACTGGTTTCAACATGATCACATAGCATTTGTCACGTGCTACTTGATTATCATTAATGCTGCCTCCTCCATAAAATAGTGATTAAACGATAATTTGTCCTCTTGTACTAAATTAAAACCTTTTAACATACGTGCTCGCAAACATTTTTCATACTTCACACATCTTTGCGAGTAAGTTTGTATTTTTAAGTTTCTTTTAGTCACTTTAGAGTTCCTTTTTTAATCTTAATACTGTTTATTTCAGCCTCATGAGGTTATATTGAAATTGCAGTTGAGGATTTTTTTTTGTGCAATTTGAGATAATGGGCGCCTTTTGTATTTATGCGCAGCACATTTTCCACATTGTTTCTTGAAGAGCCTGAATGGTTGCATCAGTGAGAAGCAGGCTGTATGTAATTAAAAAAGTAAAAATAATAATAATTATTATAATAATAAGGGATCTGATCATACTACACTGAGATCCTTTTTTTTATAGAAGAGATTTAGAATGGTTACACTGCAGCTGCGATGGTTTAACCAGTGCTGTGGTTCATTGTGGTGCAGTTCAGATTAAAGTGACAGCTTCAAATGAAAGAGGCAGATCTGTGTTTGGCTCATATTATTCATTCTCGTGATTGTTTTTTATGTAACCTGTTCAGTTATGTCAGTATCTTTCTATAGTTGGTGCAACACCAGTGTTAATAGTACCTGTAAACCCTCATGCATTGTAACACACTGTATGTTTTCTGCGAGTGACTGTTTTTACATTAAGAATTCATTTCAAAATAAAATCCCGGTGCAACCCGACACAGACTGAAATAAACGCACGTCTTGCTCGGTCTTGTGGAGTGTCCATGCTGCCAGGTTCCTCATGTAGCTTTATTCACAGCAGGAGGGTATGTGTGGAGGGGGGTGGGGGGGTCAGGTTGAGGAACGACGTAGTTCCTGTGCAGGTTTCCATGTCGGGGCAGCCCAATGTCACACAACCTATGTGCTGTAGGAGGGAAAGCGATGTGTTTCATAGATGTAAAGCTCTAGCTTCAGCCCTGAAACACTTCTGTCACATTTGTTTGTGTTTGTGCTGATAACCGCATTAAGGGCTGCGACAAAAACACCGCTGGCATTTATGAGGTTAATGAAGGTCAGTGCCGATGGAAATGGCGCGGAGCTCCTCTGTGTGCGCATGCATGGCTTTGTGAATTTACAGGCACTTCCTGATTAAGGGTAGCGGCGTAGGAGTCGGCGGTTTAGGACACGGCGTCCTCTAACTGACTGAGCGTTTAGCTGAGGGAAAAAAGGTTATTACTACTGACTGTGGTCTCTTGAGGATGGCTGATAAAATGACCAAGGAAAAGGAATAGCACAACTTAGCACATTAGCATAATTAGTAATTATCTCATAATAGTCCCTCTTGGCTTTTTGGAGCTCGGCAGTGAGAAATTGTACTTAAAGTTCAGGCGCAGAAAACAAATTCCGTGCCAAAGTGTCTCTGCTGAGAGTAGCCGCAGTCAGGTTGTGGAGAAAATGAATCACAAGTATCCAAAGCACAGATGCAGATTTAAAATATTCAGAAGGTGACACTTAAGTTAATTAGTCTGTTGTTTGATGACTCCCACAGTTGGAGAGATAAGCGTATTACTCACATCACAAATAACTTGTTGCACTTGTTTCTATGACGACAAAACACAGACATTTAATTGAGTTAGTCAGTGGTTACGCTCTCAGTCGGTCCACAACAGCTTTCAAAACAATAACTATTTTTGCAATATAGTTTCCCAAAGCTAATGAGTGTGTTGCTGCGATGGGAATTCTGTTCCAGAGTGATTCAGATGATGCAGCTGTGTGTTAATTTTGACTACATGCATGCGTGAGTGTGTGTTAGCACGGGTTTGTGTGTAAGTTTGTTAGTGTACAGCGTGAGCTGCAGTTCACAGCCTACTGTCAGCCCTCATAAACAGAGATGTAGCGCAAGTCAGCAGCATTATCGCTTCCTGTTAGTGTTTGTGCGTCTGCAGTCCACTAGACAAGGCAACATGAGAGAGTTGACGGGGTAAAAGAGGGAGCGAAGCTGCCTAGTAGCAACTGTCAAGAGATTTTGAGGTGGCGTCAGATGTGAGGAACAAAGTCGAGTCAAAGCGCAGCCCTTTCACCGCTGTATGAATCCCAGCTCTAATAGTACAGTATGGAACTTTGTGTTACAAATGTCATGTCGGGTGTTCAGTGAATGCATCGCAACAGTTTGAACATGAAAAATCCTTGATGTCTATGTCTTATATGATGTCTTTATCCAGGTGTGTGTTCTTTGTTAAATTTACAGTGCACTCAGTGCACCCAGTAGCTCAGACGGTAGAGCGGGCGCCCCACATGCAGAGGCTGTGCCCTCGCTGCGGCGGCCACGCGTTCAATTCCACCCTGTGGCCCTTTGCTGCGTGTCATTTCCTCTTTCTCCCCTGTTTCCTGTCCACTCTTCAGCTGGGCTTATCAAAAATAAAGGACCAAAAATATATATATATAAAAAAACAAAAACAGTTAACTCTGTTTTTTGAAACTGGGCAGCAACTAACAATTTTAACTTATTGAGTAATCTGATTATTGATTACTTGTTGTCAAACTTGGACACATTTTAGGGATGTGCCCGTGGATGTAAAGGGGCAGATTGATACTTAATGACAGATGAGTTATCCTTGCAAACAGTAAGTCACAGGGGCAGTGATTTATTGTTTGCAAGGGAAATATAAGTTTCCTGATGCCATCCTGCTGACTTAGTTCACCAACATCCACCTTTTTTTTGTTGTTTGCCCTTTAATAGTTCATGACTAATAAAAATAACAGGGTGTGGCCTGTGAACTTCTCTCTTCCCCTGAAGGAGGCATTACAGAAAAAGTCTGAGAACCACTGAATCCAGCATCCATTTGCTCTACAAAATGTCAGGAAGTAGTGCCATTTCAATTTCACAGAGACATAATTTCCATCATCTGTTTAGAGAAAACTCAACTCAACTGTGAATAAAGATATGTTGTTGATTAAAATGTAATTATTCATTTATTATTATTATTATCAGATATTTTTATACGCAAAACATGAAGTGCAAGTGTCTTCAGTCTTCCTTGGATATTGCAAAACGTCCCAGCAACCTTCAGCAAGAAGGCACAGCATCCCGTGTTTAGTCTGTGTGGGGTAAAAATCGACAGAGCGTAATATTGGGATGTTTTGCATGACGATATTTTATCGATTTATAGACACCAAGTATCGATATTTTATTACATATATTCTTAATAAATGTTGCATTTATAAATTCATCTTTATGGGTAATAGAATAATAAAAATCAACTGACTTTTTCCATCTACCAGGTGGTACCGAGCGTCTCATGAGGTTAGAAAAAAAAGCAATAAAAAAAGATGAATAGACTGAAAACGTTCTCTTATTAGGTGAAACGGACAATATTTACAAAATTTTACTTTTGGGAAATGATTGTAAAAAAAAAAAAAAATTGTATGATATCGCAACATCGCACTCAACATATTGCAACATCCTGACAATGTCGTAATATGACTCAAGTATCGTGACAACATTATATCGGGAGCCTCTAGCCTGGGTTATGATGAAACAGAGAAAGAAAAGTCAAAAAAAAAAAGGTTGTCAAGCTGATTCCTGGTGGTAAAATTTGGATTTTGGGAGCTGTACTTGTTTTGTTCTTAGTTTTTGTTTAAAGCATGAAATTAAATGTAAAAATATAAAATGCAAAAGTGTTTTGTGAAGCTAAGTGTGAAGGACACCTCCTCCTGAAGACATAATTGTCAAGTATTTTCTTTATCTTTGTTTCATAAAAATTATCTTTGACTGCTGAATGAGCAGCTACTTTTTTTTTCTTGCTGTTTTAGCATGCTGTCCGGACAAGCTCTCACATAATCTGAAGTGCTGCCAATAGCGTGGAAGCGCCCCACACATCATGGTGGCAAAACATTTCTCCAGTTTATGATCCTAATTAGCTCTAACTGTGCCATCATCCCTGAGTCATCATGCCTGGAGAGAGGCCAGATCATTTGACGGTCCGCAGTTTCACTCTTTCTTCTCCGTTCTCCTCTCTCTCTCCTCCTCTTTTCCTCTCACGTCTTTCGTTTTCTGTCTCTCCGTCTCTCCCCTCCTGCGTCTCATCTGCAGCGCACACACTGTTATTGTTGTCCTCCGGCTTGCTTGTGTGTATTCACAGCACAAAGGGACATATTTTATAAGCAGAAAATAGCTGAAGAAGGTGTCGGAACTTGAGCACCAAAAAAAGGCTTTTTGCTGTTTCACATATTCTGTCCACATTGCGGAAAGTCAGCCTTAAAAAGGGTTTAGCTGAAAAATCAGAAGTCACGGACAGACAAATGCCCTTTGACAGCAGCTGATCAGCCGGCAGACTTTTCACTGTCGACTCCTGGTGACTTAAACCTCCACACTGATGTCATGCTTCAGCCACGACAGCACAACTACCTCGTCCGCTGTGCTGACATAGCAAAGTTAACACTGATACCCCGCCTCATGTGGAATAATGAAATTGGATGAAGCAGCTTAACCGCGCGCCGTCCCTTCTCTCACCATCTGACTGGGTGCCTATTTGAGATAACGTTAATGAAGGGGACTTTAGCCAAGAATAGACACGTCTTATTGCTGGAGGGGGGGGGTGGGCGACAGCGAGGGGTGGGGCGCTAACAGCATTTATTTCCATTAATAAGATGGAGCGTTTTACAAGCGCTCCTCTCCTGAGGGCTCTCTCTGGAGGTCGGGAAGAATCCTACACCTTAACATCCTCCAAACGAGTTCATTTCACCAAGCAGGCGCGTGGAGACACACTGCAGCACGTCTTTCCCCAAAGAAACTTGTCTTAACCTTGACATGGCTCCACACAACTTCAGCTGAAGTGGATACTCAATCACCATAATCACCACCGTCCGTCCTTGATAGATCTTTTTAGGTCATTAATATGAATCTGAGCAGCTTGAGAAGCCGGTACCTTTGCTCCGTCAGCACTACAGAGCGTTTTTTTTTTTTCCTTGTTGGACCAGGTGGGCAGATAGTCTGGCGTTAGTGTAATTTAGCCTCAAGTTCTTCAGTGTAATTGACCATTTGCTCAGCCCCCCTCAGCTGCTGCTGCTCCACCTGTAACGGCTTCTGTTTTTGGAAGGGACCTATGCAGGTTGGAATGTTAACATTGGAAGATTTACCTCTTAAAATTTTAAGAAATATTTAAAGAAATGGTACCGTGACTTCAGCCACTAATATTCAAAATAAAACTTTTAATATCTCCAACAGGATTGCCAATTAAAGTAACAGCTGTTGCAGCTGGATTTGAAGAACTACAGCTAGTTAGCTCATTAATGTAAGACCAGAGTTTATTAAAAAATGCCATCTTAATCATTGTTACAGCGTAAAATGTCTTTAAAATCAACTTGGATAGATGGTATTTTGCTAAGACTGATACTGAGACTTAAGTATTGATTGGCCACTGTCATTTTTGGCTGATTATTAGTAAAAATATATGATGATGTATTAAAGTTTTTAGGATGAAGACTAAATGGAGACCTTGATGTTGAGGACTTTGAAAAAGTTACATTGATTTTAAAACGTATTTGCACTGAAAAAAGTTCCATTTAAATAAAAAGGAAAAAATAACTCTAATTCATCTTTAAAAATTTTTTTTCAATGGTAGATTTCTGATTGTTCTTCATATTTGTATTTTTCTAATGCTGTCTTTTTGCAATGTCTTTTTTTTTTGTAACTGTTTTTCAGTTTCAACTTTCTGTCAATGTTTTCACAGAAGAGAGATTTGAGGAGAGGGGCAAGGCAGTTTGATCTCGATAGACTAACATTAACCTACAATCTGACAGTGTTAGGAAGTAACAAGTTACATGTAAAGCAATTACGTAATTTAATTACAAAATAAATGTAATTGTAATCAGTTACAGCTGCAGAATTAGTTCAGTTAGAGAGTTTAATTAAATTACAGTTACTTATGAAAATGTTAAGGATTACAAAGTGGGTTATATATGAATATTTTCTGTAAAAAACTTTGGTTATATGTGGAATAATATTCATTTTGTTGCTTTTGGTGTCTTCTTTTGCTATTTCCAGTCAAGTCTTCGTGTTTAGTAAAGTTTGGTGCTGTTCTGATGCTTTTGATTGGTTCTCTTGTTTGAATCAGCAGCGCTCCGCGTCTGCCAATAACACTGCCTGTTTTAAACATTTGAAAATGGTTAACAGTTGAAATCATTTGTCAGAAATGTAGGAAAATCATTGAAAAGTTATTAAATGTAATAAGTTACATTACTTAGATAAAGTTATTAAAATAGTTACATTACTTATTACATTTTAAATACGGTAACTAGTAATCTGTAACCTATTACATTTCCAAAGTAACCTTCCAAACCCAGGATTTTAAGACAGTAAACTTTATCCCATTTTAGATGCTGAGGTGTGGACTCAAGTCACATGACTTGGACTTGACTCATACTCAAGTCACAGATTTGATGACTTTAAATTTGACAATATCTTAGAAGTCTTACAACTCAACTTGGACTTAAACACTAGTGACTCGTGACTTCACTTGGACTTGAGCCTTTTGATTTGAAAATACTTGAGATTTAAATATATGTCATTTAAAAAGTGTAACATGAATCAATATATTTCCCTTTATTTTCTGAATTAACTAACATTAACGCTATTCATACCCAGCAAGTCGACGCTTTTTCCCCAGAATCCACTTTGTTTGAAGCACCCGATAACATCCAGTCAAGTTAAGGCACAAACCATAAAGAAGTGGGTTACATTGTCTTAAAGTTATTTTAAGAAGTTAACAAAAATTTTAAAAAGAACTCACAATTTGTGTAAATCTACTCGGGACTTGAGAGCAAAGGCTTGAGACTTACTCGTGTCTTGCAAGACCATGGCTTTGTTCCATCTCTGCATTTTGGATCTTGTTCTTTCAAAGAATTATTATTGCATGAAAACTAATGAGCTCTGATTAACCCTAATGAAAAAAAACAGCCTCTTTTATGTCTTGTCTTTCAGCTAATTTGCATCATCCTAATACAAATGCAGAATTTTTGTTCTCTGCTTCTTGACACAGTGCGAGATGCTTTTAAAAATTTCTTTGAACTCTAGTTTAAAAAAAGTCAATATATTTTTAGACTTAATGTGTCACAAGGGTTTTACATCCAAATATTATTAATAAACTCTATTCCTGTTGCCAGTATTTATTTAATCAGTGGTAAATTTCCAGCAACTATTCTTCCATTACACAAATTTTATATTTGATTGTATTAAAATAGCATATGTTAGGAAATTTGCAAGAGATCACAGGAACTGGATTTTAAAAATGTAACATGCAGATGATCAGTGCACAGGAAGTGAAGATGTCCGCTCCCTCTCCACCAGATGAAGTAAGAGAGAAACAAGTGATGTGGACCAGGTTGAGATTAATGCATGAACTGCTTCCTGCAATCCATCAGGCGTCGGACTTGCATCGGTGTCACATTTAGTCAGTCAGAGGAGGTAGCAGAACATTTGGCAGACAAAAAAGACTGGAGACAAAAAGCTTCACTATGTTGACACGTTCAATACAACTCAGTAGCTCTCCCAAAACATCCATTTATTAATTTTTTTTTTACATAACAACAGCAAGGGGGACAAGACGAAACAGCTTCACATCTGAAGCAGAATTATTCATGGTAATCTCTCTTTCCGTCTGTACAATTATTTATGTGCTTCAATTATGGAAAAGCAGTGTGAAAAAGGACAAACTCCTGACGAAATACTAAAACTTTATGGGTTTTAAAGACAGCTGAGTTCTTCTGTGGATCCACTTGATAATTATGGATTGCTTTCACAAAACCCTGATTAATTCTGCTTCACTGTGGTACTGCAGAAATACAGTAACACCATCTGATATGCTGGTATAGTGTAGAAAAATATAATTGAAACCATTTGTTCTGAGCTTTATCTTTGCTGTCAGACTATTTGAATAACTTTCACACAACTGGACAGCTAGAATTCTATTAATTTTACTGATTTATATTTTCTTTCCTTTTCAGCAAATGGCTGCTTAAGCATTCAGGCAAAAATGTTATCAGTAGCCGGCAGAGATGATACACTGAGTGTTGGTAAATACTTAGAAACATCATCTGGACCATCAGCCAAACCTGCATCCAGCAAACTGTATTTAAGGGCAGAACAGACTGGCAACACCTGTCTCTTCCTCTTCGCACAGTTTGTTGACTTGTCCTGCTCACTAACAGAATCAGCAGTTGGAGCTGCAGCAATGGCTGTGACACACGTCTCATATATTAAGGCACTTAAAAGCTGGCCAATTTTGTATCAAAATCTGCATTCCTCCGCCTCTGAATCATTACTGTCAAATCTGAGAACACAGACATGAAACACATGATGGGACTTACACTTTCTTGGGATGTTATATATATAGAGATGTTATATAACTTCTAAATGGATACATGGAAGCGTACTTGTGATGGATTTGTGCTATTATAT
>JAQLOL010000013.1:17738308-17755579 GCA_029783665.1 Naso thynnoides
CTGTTTTCCAAGTTTCTTAATAGTCACACAGCATGGTGTTTATTTTTCTCCCATGCCGCCCTGATTTTGATTTGTACAGCTTGAAGTGGTGGAGCGTAATAGATGTGTTTGCATTTGCTGAAAAAACTGAGAGTTCCAATCACTCATCCATTGCCTTTGATAGCTCAGGGTGTATTTGGCTTCGCCCAGATAAGGCCTGAGTATACATTGAGTCCGATTCAGTTGAATTGTTTGTACACACATGGTGCTTTGGCACGGGTCTGCTTGGATGGGCTTCAGCATGGTGGAGAATTCCATCCCCAAAACTCCCTTTTGCCCCTCCTCCAACACACTGACAACGAGTGGTGCTTTGGGGCTGGAGCTGTCGCTGAATGTTGAAGGTTGAAGGGTGCTTTGGACCCGAGGCTACGAATGTTGCCTTGCGTAAAGGACAAAGAGAAAGAGTTGAGTCCCAGAGACACAGGCACAGATGAACCCACATAAGCACCGTTCCAAATTTAGACACAAGGTATACTGTATAAGTCCTCAAATGAATGATGCCTCCAGTAAAAACACTCTTTCAGTTTTCAGTGTGGAAAAACTCGAATGTACATCTGAGGGAATCGGTCCTATTAGCTGCTCAAGAAGCTTTGCCTCAGTCCAGCTTTCACTTCTTTCTTCTTTCTTCCTCCATTTTTTTGAAGAATGACAGAAAATACAAAAACACAAACGTCCTCAAATGTCATTTACTCTATATATTTTCCAGGGATAGAAATAATTATAATTAACAATAACAACATAACAAATAATGCGAGCTGAATTGACAAACATTAAAACGCGTTTTGCTGTAATAGGCGCCTGAAAACATGGAGCTGCAGAAAGCTGAAAGCTCCGTCCTGAGGAACTTTTCATCACTTTTGTGCAAAATATGTTTTGCAGACGTGTCTGTGCTGCTGCCACTGTTCAGGCATATTTCTTATAATCAAACACCTTACACCAACTAAGCATTCATCCGTCCCCACATCAGATACCCCTCCCATTGTTAAAACCCCCTGTATTTCCACTAATTACTGCTCAGACCATTTAATTGGCTCTAATTGATACTTTTGCTATATTAAAATTAAATGTTGATGTGAAAGGGGTCGGTAAAAAGAATTCAGCTCATTGTTTAACTCTTATAATGACATTTTTGGCTGAGGTGGTGGAAAAAAAACCCCAAAAACTGTTAAGTACAGTTTGTGATTATGTACGCCAAAAGATTCGATTTTAAACTTAATTGCAGATGATGGCATGCTGAAAAAGAAAGTAAAAGGATATTTACAGGGTTTTATCTAACTGCTGCATGGTATACAGTATAGTGAATGTCTATGACACTAAGTCAAACGTATGATTAAGTTTAAATGAGGTTGAGTACACATAATTTCCTAATGTCTTGACACAGTGAACGAAACCAAACGTTCTTATGTACTGCTCACAGCACTTTGGGATTCTCTCACTGATACAAAAGCTGAAGTGAAACTGGTGCTGCTGTAAACTCAGTGTGGCCCGTTGGTTTGCAGCGGAAGAGAAGACTGGCAACTGAGTTTAATGATAATAGCCCTGACGATAGCAACGATAATCCTCCTGCTATTCCTGCTGACTGCAGAGAGCCTGCGCTTTGTTCTCCGCTCCCCCTATTAACGTGATGGAGGTTCATTTTAATTTGAAAGGACCATCAGTTGGATAAGGAGAGAAGTGCTCGCACACGTACGTGTGCGGACTCGTGTGGAAGAGAAATCGAGCATGGAGGGAAAAATGAAAGGCTGCTGGCACATGCATGTTCACACACACACACACACACACACACACACACACCGTCTGGTCTGTGCTCTCAAACAAAGAGACAACAATAGAGAAGTGCCCACAGGTCAGTGTGGTGACCTCTTTGGTCTGCAGGTGCTATTATCTTCCTGGCACCTGTTCCAAGAGAGTTTCTTTCTAATTGTCAGACACAGCTGAGGCTTTAAACATTAAGATGGCAACAAAGAAGACTTCCAAAAAAACAGACGGCCATTGGACAATTGGACACAATGACAAGAAAGCATTGCGTCACTTAATGTCCTGTTCATTTCAGGAGGGATAAAGTGTAATGAACTCTTCATTTATTCAACTTCAAGCATAAATGGCAAGATTGTGAAATAAATATATCTGATTGTTCACACAGAGAGTTTACAAGAGCAAACCTCATTCCTTTGAGCCTAATTTTGTAGTTTATTCGGCCCCTAAATAGAAATTTTGGCTGTTTCCCCTCAATGTCTGGAGCTCCCTCAAAGGATACTGGCCAAAATTTCAAGGAGAGAAGGAGAGTAGAAGAAGACTTTGTTCATCATAATCAAATTTAACTGTAAAACAAAAAAGACATTTTAACCTAATAATACCAGACCATTCTGCTTTTTTTTCATTTCTTTTACAAACTTATTTTTCATAATACATAGAATAATTTCTTGGACTTGCACACTTAAAGCCAATTAAAAATGTTACATGTTTTATCTGTAGTATTTCTGCCAGTTGGTTAACGTTCTTATTTTAGAAAAAAATCTGGGGTCTGACTGATACAACGATTTGCCGCCATTTTAAGTCGATACTGGCCTATCAAAGATACATCAGTATCAGGGTAATTATTCTCTGACGTGCTGATATTGAAACGGTTTTTTTAAGGCTGTAAAAATGTTTGGAGTTATGATTAAAAATGGTTTCATGACATAGTTTGTCCAGCAGAGGGCAGTCCACTATTTAATAACTAGTAAATAAAGAGTTTACTGTCCAGTGCACTGATATTTGGAATAAATTTTGTCAAAATGTAAAATTTTCTGTCTCCATCCCATATCTTTGTCACAAGTACTTGATAACAATATTCAGTCGAAAAATCGAACAGTATTTTGAGTATCAGAATTTTCTTGCTCTCTTACAAGGTTTTTGACATTGGCCCCCCGAAATTCCGTATCAGGTGGGCCTTAGTAAAATCACAACCAATCTGTTTGACAAATCTGCTGATGAATCAAAAGCGTCCTATGGTATACAGTATCACATATTACTTAACATAAGGTCTGTGTTGTTAATGAGACTGTGAACAGTATTTTGGTTTTGATCAGACTGATCACAGCTGCTGTAGCAACATTTAGTGTTCTCTACACTCTGTATGGAGTATGTACTGCGAAACTCCCTGAGTTAGTGTCCCTGCTGGAGCAGATATCTGTTTTTAGTTGACCCTGAGTTTGTACTAGTTCCCTGTGGCATGGTTGGAGTTTGTACATTCCTAGACTGGTGCTGAACGGACAGACAGTGTAAACAAGGCTCAGCCCTGGCTCTCTCCGTGTGGGTAGTTTGTCAAAGCTGTGACTTCAGGGCTATCTAAATAGCAGCAAGCGGGTGCGTTCATCATCACATTCATCCTTACCAGGGTGAGAGATGGATGCCCTACAAGTCCAACAGGTCATGAGTTATCACCCTCCAGAGGCTGCCGGTTCATACAAAGGTCAAAGGACTATTTATCTTTCGGCAAGTATGCCTGTCTGTTCCCTCTGCTGCACACAAACACACAGAAACGCACGCACACACTCTCCCACTCGTAGCCACAGTCACCTGAGGACTCCAATTCCTGCATTAGTTTACAGTTTTACTTCTTCATTGAGCCATGTTCTGTTTTTTTATGTCCTGTTGACATTAAAAGTGATCATTTCCCCCTTTGTGCTGCACCTAATGTACTCCATGTGGAATTTACCTGTAAGGTTATTCTAATCCTAAATTTGTGCAACAAGTTCAATCAGAAACTTCCTGTTGCGCACGAATGGAGTGCTGCACCGTGATGTGCAGGTAGCAGGTGCGAGCAAGAATTGCCGTGAGTAAGTTACATCTCGTGATCATCATCGCCTCCTGATTTTCACACGTTTTCGTCACCACTGGTGTGTGCGCCTTTGCGGGAGCAAAGCATCGCACAGATACACTTGTACCATCACCCACAGACCTCCTGGCTGTGAGTTAGAGCCGTCTTTTGTCATGAGTCAGAAGGCATATGGCTGGTTCTTTGTTAAAAGCAGAGAATGCATCATCATTGCTCCGGCTACAGTGTAAGTAGTCAGCTAACCCTGAATGCTGAAGAGATTTATTGTCTTTCATTTCCACTCGTTAGACTCCTACATTGAAGACTAGCAAGGATTTAGCTTCTCAACAGGCAACGCTTTACTCGGCCACTGACATCACCTGTTAAGATAAAATCACATAAAAATCTATCAGTCCCTGTGGGGAAGTAGGCGTGTTGCAGCCGCAGCTTGTAAAAGCTGATATGTTGAAGAAAAATGCAATTATCATACGAATAAAGTAAAATACGGAGAATTAAATGAGCCATGACCAATAAATTCAGCATTCAACATGTTAAATAGGCATGGATGAATTTAAAAGAAACACTGTTAATTATCGCATTATCATGGAAAGCAACACCTGGAGACCATAAAATACCAATTTAAATTAAGTGTGCTGTGTGGTATCATTTCCAAATATTTAATAAGATTTGGCAGATATAAAATAAAATACATGCTACATGGCAAAAGACGTGAAATAAGAAGCGCAACAAATTGGTAACACTGTAAACCTCCTTCATGCATTTCTCAGTTCCAAATGAAAAGAACTCGACTCGATTTAATACAATTATAATAATAGTCATGAATAGATATAATGTAAGTGCTTACCATGTGAGTGTCTTTAATTTATGAAGATTTTATAACAGGTGTTTAAACATGGAGCATAGTACACAGAGGTGTAACCAGAGGTGATCATGTATGTATTTGTGTTTTCTTGCAGGAGTGCTGTAGTAAATGTCCATCATGATGCACAGAGTTCTGTACAGAGTTTTGCACATTCAGGCTCAGCCCATAGCATTCGTCTGTGCAGTCTGAATCCACACATTATCATTAAAAAAAACAAACAAACAAACAAAAAAAACACTCTGACTTGTTTCTGTTTATTTAAACCAATCACAGTTGTTTGGGTGGCACTAAGCCCCAAATGCAGCAATGTTGCCCTTGTAAATAGTGACACACAGTTAGTGGAAGGTGAGGAGAATGTCTCTGACTGAAAGATTTACGCCACAGTCTACATCCAATGAGTCAGACTAATACTCAGCGAAGTTAAAAACAGCAAGCACCATAGAAACTGGAAAGTCTAACTGCAGACTTTTGACCAGTATCCTGCACAGTAACTGGTGTTCTGTAAACATTTGTGAGTATTTTTAGAGCATAAATAGTGTGCACTTTTCTTTAGTTTCACTTCTCGTGGAGCAACAGTTAGTTGAATACGTTGCTGCAATATTACCATTTGCAAAATTTACTATTCCTAAAATCAGTTTGAGTCATTTGGAGAACAAAATGAGTCCACTGACAGACAGGAAGTGTTTGAATAATCAGTGTTCAACGCTCCTGGACAGTAACTAACAGCTGCAGGAGGTTGAACAATATGTTGGAGTACTTTGCATTTCTCATATGGGTTTATGTAGATGGATGGTGAATCATGTTTGATTAGTATTTAAATTGTTCACATTCATATTAAAATCTAATATGTCCATTCAAATGCTTACTACAGTTTTAGATTCTGTATTGAACATTTATCATGTAATAATTCACATGCAGAAATTCTTTGTAAATTTGCAGTGGATTAAATTTTTGGACTCACAAACGCGGCTTTAAACAACTAAGTTGGCAAAAAACAGTTTCTGACAAGCATCAGACATTTTGGGGCAGGATTTGTACTAAATAAGAAATAACTGCAGCAGGATTATAATTCATTGTTTGTGAAAGAAGTCTCAGGAAACTGAAAAAATCAGATTTTTCTGCTGTCAGGTTTTTTTCCGCCCGTCATCAAACAGTTCCAGCTTGCAGGCTGAAGTCCTTCACACACCTGCTTGTTGTCGACCAGCTTTCTTGCCAAGATGGTAATCTGATCCTTATTGGCTGCACACTTGGCCAGACTGCAGCGATGCCCATTATCGTGCTCTAAGCAGGTGCTGAGACGTATCGCTTCTTGATCACAATGCAGATTTGCGCCGAGCGCGCGTCGAGCAATCCATTTTTCAATTTGGTCTCCTGCCTGAGATAAATTAACAGATGTCGATTGATTTTCCTTCCTGTGCAACTGTGAGCCTTGTTTACTCCTGACAGCCAGGGCGTTATACCTGAGTGTCTGTTTGAGACGAACGCACATTATAATTAGGCTTTTTTTAATTAGACTGACAATTGGCAGGAGACTTAGTAGGCAGTTACTTTGACATGTTTCACTTTTCTTACCTCTTTGTTTAGCTAATCGACAGATTGCTTTGTGAAAGATGAGGTGCTGCTGAGCAATAAGGACTCTGTCATAATCACACTTGCACACACACGCACATCCAAATGCACATTTCTGTTTGAGATTAATACATTACTTTTCTTTCACTGCGTACTTATCTTAATCACACTAACAACAGCGCAGATCAGAACTTCACCGTCATTCATCATCCCCTGGAGCCTGAGACTCAACTTGACGCAACCACAGGGCCCCCCCAGTGCTTTCACAGCCATCTTTGTTCACCAGCTGGTTGTTATTGCTAAAAATACGCTTATAAAACTGGTGTAGCCTGGCACCATCACACCCTAATGACGGGAGTCAAGTGGTGCGCGGCAGATATGCCCTCACATGCGCGCTGTCACAAGCCATTTAATTGAACTTGAGAAAATGGGAGTCGGCGTTGTTTTGCTCTAAGCCCCCCTCAACCTCATCACACATACACACACACACACACCCCTTCTCCCCCCTGCAAGTCGTTATGCACTAATATGCAGTCTTTATTGCCATCATCTCAGTGATCATGATAGTTTTCACATAGTGATGATCTGATATTATCTCCCCTGTGTTCCCTGGCTAGGCTGGTCGAGCCGTAGTCACTGTTGTGTGTGAAAGAAAAAAAAAAACACCCATGTGTTATGTAACTCTCACAGAGGGCTAATGAGGGGAACTGCTTTGATGTTGATTGACGAGCACTCGTCAAACTTGAGCCTTAAACTTCTTCTGACATTGTGTATTTACTACAAATAATCAAAAATCAAAATTCTGAGAAAAAACACCTTTAGTTGCTAACTGCTAAATTATCTTTGACATACTACGCTGTGGGTCAAAATCAAACAACCACACAAATGTCATCAGATTTAGATTCATGTGACACTGAACTCTGATTAATTATCTATTCATTCATGCATTTATTTATTTTAATTATTTTAAACAAATGAAGAAAAAAAATAAATAAATAAATAAACCAAACAAACTACTTAACATTTTAACAAAAAAGGAAAAAGAGTGAGTCGAAGTATAAGCTTCATATTCAGATATGTTGCCACTTGATACCTATTCATGAAAATGTACACATACACATTTACCAACATACATATGCACACATACACATATATACACACTGGTGATGCTCCAATCAGGATTTTTGGGGCCAGTCAGCGATCATGCTCATGAGAAGCAGTATCTGCTGATATTGATACCGATCAGGAAGTTCTTCAGCAGTCATTTGTAATTGTAAACATAATTCCTATTTTGTTTGTGCTTTTTTTTGTGCTGTACTTTTTTTTAATTAATATCTGTTATAAATTAGGGATTTCTTATGTTGCCTGAGTAACACTTAAACCAGGTCTAGAACGTGACACAGTATGTGTGACTGACTGCTTTTATTTTTTAATAACAGCCAATCAGATTGCTAATGTAACATCTCTGTTTCTGCCAGTCCAGGCTTCAGTGCTATCCCAGAGTTTAAGACTGAAACAGCTTTTAAAAGCTTCTGATTTAGGTGAGAGAGAGAGAGAAATAATAATAAAACTGTCTGGCTTTGCGTCATCCTATCGGCCCTTCTGATTGGCCTTTTTTGAGACCACCAGCCCATCACCAGTCACTGAAAATCAGCCGATAATGATCGAGGCCGATCAATCAGAGCATCCCTAATGCACACACATATTCACTTACATACTACTAAATCTTCATATATACACTCCCATAACCACAGACCTTTGACAATGAGAAAATTGATAAATTCAATTCTAAAAAATAAGTACTAATATCACTAAGTTGATAATATTTTAAAAACACTGTTTTACCATAAGGAATGTTTCGCCTCTCCTCCAGCAGAAAGTCAGAGGTCAGTGCAGGCTGCAGAAAAACAGCTCCAGACCTGGTAGAGACTCAGTTTCTTGTTCAAGGACACTTGGCAACATACAGAGGCTCCTGGAAATCTCTACTCTGTAGCAGACCAGCCAGAAAGCCCACAAATGTCCCATAAAGTAAAGCCATTGTCTTGGTAATCCCGCTTGCCTTTCAGGTGTTTAGCCATCCATGTCTTTGAACATGTACCCTGCACCACCTCTGCCTGGGTGTGCTGCCTCTGTGGTGAGTTCTCCTGCAAACAAACACAAAAACGAATCCAGAGAGTCTGTCGGGAGGCAGGGGGAAAGTGGATCAGGACTCCACATGGCCGTGGTGTGGAGGGGAGTGGGACTGGATGACAGATGGAAAATGGGGTGATTCACAGGCGTGTGTCAGTGTTTATGTGTAGAAGACAATGAGACACTAGCACAGTTTGTATGTGTTTCTATGTGTGTCAGACAGTCATGACGGCGGCCAGGGTCAGTGTCGACTGACTCTGAGGTCAGAGGCAGGTATCGCACCTGAGCAACCTGAGATTAAATGTAGCAACCACATGTAGATGATGTAGGACAGGTGTGAGGGAAAGAGGTTTGGAAGGAGGATGATTGAGCAGAGGAGGAGAAGAGGGGTTAAGCACCAGGGTGAAGAGCTCTCCCAGCTCAGAGAGAGAGACAGTTTGATGGATGAAGACAAGGACTGGAGGAGAGGAACTGAGGGAAAGAAAAAGAAACAGGTAACAGTGCACTGACTGAGCACACAGTCTAGAAAGTCTGAAAGGCCACTATAGTGTATATATATATAACATTATACCACGACCTTGGTGAATGCTCAGTCCTGATTGGCTAAAGGCTATCAATTAACTTGGAACTCCTCAGGTAGCTCCAGTTAAACAGTCTGTTCACTGTTACAAATTAATGTGCCGCAACTGCAAACTCTGCAACTTTAGAAATAAATTAAATGAAAAATTTTAATATCTTAATTCCAACACTGTGAACCGGCAGGGCAAGAGGTAGCCTACACTCTCATGGTAGTAAAATAAAGTGGTTAAACCAAGTGTCTGCTGGCTAAACTGTCCAATGTTAAGCGATGGTTATCTCATGAAAAGGTGAGTAAGCCCCATGTTTGATTTTAAAAAAGGTTAGTAACTGAGTTTATATGCGTTTAGCTGCTAGCCTACAGCCCTACGATAATACAAATGTAAGCCAGTCATTTTCGCTGTGAAATTTGTTATTGATTTGGGGACAGTGGCATGGCTGACTGACCAGCTACACCTGTTGTTAAATATATCGGCCAATTACATTTACTGTTTGTTCACCATGTGCAGTGTTACTGACTTGGAATCTAGCTAGCATAACATTAGCTCTCTGGCTAACAGCTGAGTGAACTAATTTATCTCCCATTGCTACGTACGTCGTATCTATGGCCCATCCTATTTACTTGAGTACTGAAACGTTTTCATAGCATGAGAATCTTATGGGATTGTAATGACTATTCCAGTTATTAGTCAAGCTCTCAGGTACGTTGCCAGGGAAACAGAGTTGTTGCTTGTTTAAAACTTTCTATTTTGACCGCAAAACACATGAAAATATAGAATTAATGTCTAATTATTATTTTCTTTGATAAGTGACCGTGGTGTAAGCAGGATAATGTCCTCCGAGATGTCCATAATCAGGAATGAATGGACAACCATCTGACGTGTCCATTCATTGCTGATAATGGACACCTTGTCGGACATTATCCCTCAGATATACCATGTAGTTTTTTTGTTTTGCCTTGTTTTAAAGTCAGCCAATGTGCTCACCCCACTTTAGTGAAGACAGCAGTCATACAAAAGTGGAACAACACTTGCAGCATATACACTTCTTAAGGTCCACTGAGTGCAGTTAGAGAGAAAAATAGAGACAGCATGGTGCTAGCTGACTGTGCTAAACATTGCTTTTCTCTGACACAAGAGGAGGCAGAGTGGCTGAGCAGGATCGACACACGAAACCTCTACCAGCTCCTTTGTTTCTTCCCTGTTGTCTCTCTCATACAAGTCTGCCAGGAAATGAGGAGGATGGCGGGATTATGTTTGGCTAATTTGAAGCCAATTGCTGGTTTCGCCAGAGCGTCACATGAGAAAGGAGGAGGGGATGTCAAAGCGATGTGAGTGTCAGTGTTTATTAGAGGGTTGGGGGGACAGTGGAGAGAGGAGACTAAGGCCTCTCCTTGCTGGGTCTCAGCTTGAACATGACAGGCACAATCTACCCCCAATCTGTCCACCGCCCTCTGCCTGGGTGGTGGTGGGCTGGCAAAATGAGTCAAAGGGAGTCCTCAGCGATGCTAGTGGTCCCCTTGTGTGAGTCCTCTGTTGTTGCTGTTGTGACAGTCTGTCAAAATTAACACTCAGCCACTAGTGAAACTCCTGTATATGTCGGAAGCAAAACACTGAGCTCAGTACACTTTGCTGGTGTCTAGCTTCTGTTCCTCTCAGGGTGATACAACTTGTTTGGGTGTCCAAGACGCCTAATTTCAATATATGTGTATTTAAAAGTTTTATGCAAATATTAAAGGCTTTATTAACCAATCAAATGGCATTAGGTAGGTCAGGTGAAAAATGTTACTGTTTTTAACCAATGAAATTGGATTAGGCTGGACAGGTGAGAAATGTTCACATTTTTTGGATGGGAAATGTTAATGTTTATAGCCCATCATGTCACGTTGACTAGGTGAAGCCTCCAGTTGCATCGGGCAGGTGCAGCCTATTAATCTTTTTACCTTGGAAAAATGGAGGATGGATATTGATTTGGTGAATTCATGTAGCTTTTCACCTGCAAGCAGCTCTACAGCTCATTCCCTTAGTTGATTGGTTCACTAAAATGCAATGCTAGCGACACAGCTGTTACTAATCTACTAATAAGACAAAAGAGTAGAAGATTCAGCCAGATTAAACGAGAGTAGCTCTACCAAAAATAGAAAGTCTTTATTTAGTGTTTAAAAATAAATAGATAAATTTTTAAAAAAGCGCAGTATGTATGCCAGGCCAGTAGCTGGTGGTGTAACATTGTAATGACATACCATAGTAGCTGCTGAATTTGTTTACTTCCTGTTGCTGCTAAGTGTGTCTTTACTGCAAACAGAGCCAAAAATGAAAAAAAAAAGCTGCAGTTTGACCTTTTAAATTATTCTATAAAGTCTTGAATATACCTCCACAGACTGTCGTCATATTAGACTTGCTTTGGGTGCACTGTGGAGTTTTTAATTTGTTTGGTAGTAGCTATTAAGAAATCCATTGACTTGCGCTAGCATTAGCATTAGCTTAGTCCCTGTTTTCACAGTTTTCTTTGAATTGCCACTATAGACAGTCGGTGTTGTTGTGTTGTCCCCCATTGACCCACGTGATTAAGAGGGGGGAAACAGAATATGACACATCACCGGGGGTTCTAGGGGTGAGACATATCTGATGCTAGCCCTTGTATATCTCACATCTTTTGGCGTGGACACTATGACAAATTAGTTGATCATAGTGCCCTATATTCCTTCTGTGGCTTAGCCAAGAAACCTGCAAGATTACATTTTGAATATCAAAAAGTTAAAATTAAATTAAAAAGTTTTCAGAATGTCAACAAAAACAAAAAAAAACATCTGAGTTTCATGCCAGAACTTTGTGCTTGTTCACATCTGTTGGATCAGGCAAGTATTGGAATGACGTTGTGTAATCTGATCCTGTTATAATGAAAAACAGTACACTTTCTCCCAGTGGATGTTGTCAACCTCTAACCTCCCTGGTGAACCTCCCCCCACCCCCACCCGAGGCATCAATATGGAATCACAGTCTGGATTAGAATTTTAAGCAGGATGCAGCCTCTTGTATACAGACTTGACACGGCCTTGCCCTTCTGCCACTATCTAAGTAAGCTCTTATATCAGTAAACACCTTGCTGTTCGTGTCAGGCGTGTGCTCCACTTCCTAAAGAGAGAGAATGTCTGCTCTTTGTAACATCACAAAGTGCTGTCTACAGCATATGTTGTATTTTTAATTCAACGAGGGCGTTTTGGAAGCCTTGTAGCATGCCATACGCTAGTAGATCGAAGTGGCGTTCCCCTGATGCTGACAGAGAAATCAAACGTAAAATGAAGCACCAGAGCGAGCAAGCAAGCAAGCGGCGATACAGAACAGATGTTCACAGGAATGTTGACTTTGTTTGGCCCTTATCTTTGACGCTGCCATCCGCCGGTTAAGTGAGTGACGGAAGAGGAGAGAATAAAGAGAGAGGGAGGAGGTGATGAGTGAAGGGAAACAACGATGAGGAAAAGAAAAAGCGACGCTGTTGGTAGAACTAAGTGGAAGTGTTGGCAGGCGGGGTGTTCGATGGCAGGAAAGTGGGACATCCACACAGCTGTGTTTTGGCGTCGAGGGACCCCCGAGATTGGTGTCACTGTATTTCATTGTCAGACAGAAGAAAGGGAGAGAGACACTAGAGACGTTGTGATATACGCCGAGAAGAGAAGGATTGGGGTGAGGCAGAAAAAAAATGGAAGTGAAAAGACAGACAGACCCTGGAGCAGCTGCTCTCATATTACCTGATAATGTAGAAGAGAATAAAGTTAAAAATGTTGCCTCATGTTGGCAAACAGAGGTAATTGCAGGGTGACCTGGCGAGTGGACCTTGTCATTTAGACTATAAAAGAGAAACAACATTTCTGCTTGACAGTTTTGCGGCCTCTCAATGAATTGCTCTTTTGAGTTACAGAACATTCACTGTGATCTGGAAGCATTTACGATTAACCATTATTTCAGTCTCATAGGCTGATAAATGAATATCACGTTGGCTTAAGTCACTAAGGGCTCAGGTTCCTTTTAATTTAGCTATTTTATGTTTACATTGTCGAGTTTTCTGTCAGGCTTAAGTGTCTTGAGTATTGTCCCTGAAGTCAGATGTCAAGTCTAGCAAGGGGCTTCCATAGAACTGACTCTTCTCAAAGCCACTGCACAAAAATCTCACCTTTGCTGTCTTTGTCGAATCGTGTTCGGGTGTGAAGAAAACACCTGCCACAGATCAATGTCTTATCACTCACACAGCCACTAAAAGTAGCAGATAGAGGAAGTAAATGCAGGGCCATTGTGACCATGATTGCTTGCCACAGCACTTGTAGCGGTAGTCGCAGAGACTCTTAGAGACTCGGACATAGTGAATGATGGCGAGCCTGATTCATCCCACCAGCCTCTCTGTGCGCAGATATATGGGACAGCTGAGGTGAAGACAGATAAACTAGACCCAAGAGGGAGGGAGAAAGCCTTTCAGATCTCATCCCTGAATGTTTCATCTTAAATCATCACTCTTGTTCAGGATCATACAGTAGGATCGCCTGCAAGACGCCTTTAACAGCATCCTGCTTTAGCGCTGTAAGTTTCTCAAAGGTAAAAAGTCCCTCTGTCATCGAGTAAAGAAGAAAAGTAGGCAGAAAAGGCAAAACAACAACAGATGAATATGGAAAAACAGCCCACCCATTCTTTTTTCCCTTTGGTTTTAGTACACTGCTGGTAAACAGCGCGTGAACAAGCGGGCTGCAATTTTGAACGCAGCTTTATTTTCCACCGTTTATATAAGCCCAAAATGGGTCCTGATGGAGTCATCAGCCCCCACTTGCCGGCTAATGGTTTAATTATGTCCATCTGGAGGAGGCTGGGAATGTGAAGCTCGCCTTACTCTCCAGTCATTCCTCTGGTAATTTGTCTTCCCCCGCGCCCACTGACTGGCGCACTGATGGCGCGGAGATGCGGTGAAGCATTCTGGTGTTGGATCAGCCTCCTGCCTCCCACCAAAAAAGCCCAGCTTTTCTCACTTCTAATACTGCTTCTACCTCTGAGGGTAACAGGGAGATGCTACAAGCTGTGTTGTGTTATGTGATCCCTGACCTTACTGAAGCCAAGTCAGGTCGCTAAAAGCAAGTTAGCACACGATCTCTTTTATAAACAGAGATAAAATCCTCTTTTACTTAGCCATTGAGATTTCACGAAAGGCTTCAGTGTGATTACTGCTACCTATCGCCTGACGTGCCCCAACACGGCTATGAATGAACCATTCGCTGCTCCCTGTCAGCTAATGCAACACTACAGTGATCTAACCCCTTGCAAATTTCAGTTTTGCTTTTAATGGACAGCACTTTCAAATGGGACTTTATGAGGAAAACAAATTCAGATTTTTAATGGTGCAAGAGTGATCCCTTGCTGGCCCTCAAGGGATGAATGGTGAATGGGTGAGAGAAAACTGTAGGTCTCCGTCACACAAACCAGTCTCGACAAAGACAATCTCTAAGGTAATTTTCATAGCTCAGTGTTTTCAGTAAACTACAAAAGAAAAAAAAGCGATTGATGCGGAATTCATTTGTTACAAGTAATAGGTCAACATTTTGCTTTCTTGCTGACAGTTGAAGCAAAAAAAGATTTTCCACTCTTTTATCTGTCGGTTACATATGAAATTACATCTTGGAGATATTAAAGTTGGCTTGGCTTGGCTTGGCAGTTTACCTGGCTCTGTCCGAACTGAAAAAAATCAAATAAATAAACCCATCAGTACATGTCATCTTGTTTGTTTAAAAGGGAGAAAACAACATTTTTATGAGGGGGTCATGTCTGACAGTTTTTCTTGCCAGGGTGCAGCAGTTTCTTGGCTGATTTTTGTTTCCTCTACCCCTTGAAAGTAACTTAGCCCATGTTTACACATGCAGCCCTCACAACTTGATGGTGAGTGAACAGTGACTTTTCATGGGATTTAATAAACCAGCTAGGCACACAATTGGTGATGGGCAGAAAAACTGCTGAAAAAATCTGAGAGAGAACCTTGATCTTGCTCACTAATTGGTGAATAGTATGTGTAAACACTCAGAGGTATGTAAACCCTGTTCTGGCATTTAAAAAGATGAGTAAAAGATTTTAATATGCTATTGAGCTACACAACAGACCTCAGTGTGAATCAGTAGAGGAAGAACTGGATAGTTTATATAAGTAGCAGTTGCTGCAATTTTTATTTGTCTTCCTACCCACACAAAGACTATGGTCAAAACATAGCAACATGCTAATAGTTTATTTTATCTCTTGGTGTTCATATTACTTGTTTACTGTCCTTGATAAAATAAATAAACATAAAGTACTGTCACATCAAGTGCTTTTAGATCAAACTTAATGGTTGATTTGTACATAATGACGCTGTCAGAAAGAAAGTTGTTCAGCTGAATGGCTGTGTTAGTTTGTGGGACAAACATCATTACTTAGTCTGGGTATTGTTATGGGTAGACTAAGCTGTACTCCCCTGACAGGAAGATGACATTGAATCACTTGTTGAGGAACTGAGTCAATAATAAGCATCAGTGCCAACAAGAGCGCTTGTGTCTTGTGTATAAGTCTGTCTGAATGTGTATTGGTTTTACATAATAAAATTTACTTGACAAATTCTTGGTCTTTGCATGCAAATATGCTTAAAGAGGAAAGTCATTGATACTAGTTACTATTTTAACTTAAAATACCGTCTGGGCTGTCTTACTTATCTTAAAGGGATAAGTCAATGTTCTTGTGCTTGTTGTGACTTTTTTTATTTTATATAACTTTTAGACTTAGATATGCAAGAAAGTAAAAAAAAAGGTTGGCACATCCTTTAAATAATTTGTACTTAAATCCCTTAGTGGAGTAAACAAAGCTAGAAGGCAATCAATTTGCCTCACAACATTTTACTAATCAAGCGTTTCAAGTTTTTAGGCAATTGTTTTCTTAAATCATTCAGCCAATTGCAGTTGTAAAAAAAGGGATAAATTAAATCAAAAGGTTGAATAAATTAACTTTTGTAAGTTTGAATGAAGTTTTTATTAAATGAAAGGGAAGAAGTTGAAGATGAGTCAGTTCAAAGGCTTTTCTAAATTATAAGAATGTTTCAAAGTGATGAAAATTTTGAAGAAAAAAAAAGTGAAAAAATGTAATAGGATTTAAAATGTTGGAAAGTACCAAGAATTTAAAGATGTGGAGCACTCAGAAGTTTGAATTGAGTGTTTTAGGTAAAAGTTTGAGATAAGAGTTAAAAACTGTGAAAAAAGTGTGAATTTTAAGCTTTTCTCTCATAAAAAATTGTAGGGAAAAATGGCTGGAAAACATGAAATATTTTGAAAATATAGTGTAAAAATATCTGAATGGAAGCAATAATGCCCTGAATTTTATTAATACATTGACTCTTGAATAGTGTTTATGCTGTAAAATGTAGAAGGCAGTAGGTGCCAATACCACTAACTATTTCCTGCTGGTGTGACTTTAAAGGCGTAGGGTGTCCTGTTTCTTAAATAAATGGAGGGTAAGTGGTCAGCTACCCTTCCAATTGGCCCCCCAAACAGAGGATTTCTTTTGCAGGAGTGAAATAAAGTGGAAAAATGCTTTTTCCAAAAGGCTCTAGCAAACTGGCCACCCAAGCAGCAGAAGAAGCCCATGAATGTTAGTTTTTCTTTTTACAAATAATCTTGTAAAAATGTTAAAATCTGTTGGAATTTGTAGTTTAATGTGGATACAAAAGAATATTTAATCGTATAGGCATTTCAGAAAAACAAAAAAAAAATTACGTTGACGCTTATGGTTTTTGATAGACAGCACTGTACTACTACTTACATTAGCCAATATTTTCATTTCTAGGACACCTGAACAGACCTGACAGTTGATCCAGTATCATGTTTAGTAATCCCCAAAGTCTTTTTAATGTGGAATTGGAATGGGGCCTCGCCACCCTGGTCACTGGACACGTGCAAACCCCACAACAGGGATGCTGCCTAAACCTTTTTTTAATAACTAAGAGTTTACATTAAGGGAGATTGCCTAGAAGAACCAAAAGAACAGACCAACGTTTAACGTTTGTTGTTTAAAAAAAAGCAATTGGGCAACAGTTTGTGTCTCCTACTGTGAGTTTGTATTACACACATTATTAAATTTGTGGAAATATACAGTGCAATGAATAGTGTATCTGGAAGAATGTGCTGTTAATGCTCACAAACTTAATACTGAAGTTTGAACCACAAATTACTTTATTTTAAAAAATAACGATTACACAAAGATTTTGTAGAAAAAAACTACAGAAC
>JAQLOL010000013.1:17758826-17778213 GCA_029783665.1 Naso thynnoides
CCTGGCTGCTTCTTGCTGACCCAAAAAATTCACAAAGAATCCCGTTCAGCTCTTCTTTTGTCACTGTTGCAAAATCTACATCCTGCTCAGTGCTTTTCAGATAGTCCTGGAAACATCTGACAGCCCGAGACGTTGATCGGGACCGTAGTCTGTTCATTTCTCGACAGTTCCAGTTGATTCAGTTCTTCATGTGACACTGGCACAAATCTTTCGTTTTTTGTCATTTGGTTCTTCTTTTCATCCTCCTCCAACTATTCATCCAAACTGAGACCGCCAAATAAATCAAAATTAACAACAAACTGATCCATTTTGTAGCCCTTTCCGCCGTTTCCTGCTCTGGCTCTGGCAGTTACAGTGTTGCCATGGAGATGGATACATCATGTTGCCACAGACTTGGTGGAGTAATATTTTGAGTGATGAGTCAGCCTTGCCATTATGCTGATTTGAGCACGTTTTAAACTTCTTGTTGACCACTCAGATTGCTTGGTCGGAACTTCTTGTTGTATAAACTGTATTTGATATTGATCAATACACATCTGGTATTATCAATTATAGGGATGACACTGCTCCTGAAAAAAATCCATCCCATTCAGTTTGCTTGTCACAGTTCATGCCATGTGCAACATAAGCCTTACCCCAGTAACCTAGTGAATTTTGGCAAGGAGGTGGGAGGTGGGGGGGTTGACTGCAAACGTAATTTCAATCATTTAAATCAAATCACCAGTGCACAAACATCGGCTACATCGATTTTCCAATAAAGCTGCAGGATAAAACTGAATTGCCAGTGAGCAGGTGAGGTGATTGTCAGAGTAGCTGAAAATGCAAAGCAATTCAAAGATGAGAAGGAACGAAATGCTGTCCATGTTGCAAATTAATTCCCAGTAAGGGGGGAGCCCAAACTCCATCCTCAACACTGAGCATCAACTTAAGCCAAAATGCAGCAACATTACCTTCAACCGTCCTCGAGTTAAAACAAAAAAAAATCTAACGTTAAGGATTGATTACATGACATGTCCTTGAAAATAAATGATTTTAAATGGTGGATTATTAGGCTACAGATTTTACGATGATGTATGTTTATTCCGGAGTGTTAAAAATATAGAAAAACAACAACGACATAAACCAAAACGAAAACCGTGATATGAACCAAACTCTGAATTTTGTGAACCGTTTCACCCCAGTTCAATTCAAGCCTCACTAACTAGAAATTTGTTGCAGAATACTCACAACCAGCAATGTCCTCACTGCAACATACGCCTCAATTTTACCAGTCTCAAATCTGTTGAGAGGTTGATAGGATGAATTCTGTGAAAAGAGTGGCCGCTTGTTATAGGAGGCTCTCACTGTATTTTCAAAATGCCACCACAGAGGAAAGCAAGACCTTATTTAAACTCTCCCTGTCTGTAGTGGCATTGGACTTTTGTCATCACCGTCTGTCAGTGATAATGAAACGTATTCAGGTCCTAGCTGTCTGCCACCTAAAAATGCAGTGACAAAAAGGGGTGGCTTCACCAGGAACTGGATTCTTGGCCTTGTTGAGGGATGTTTGAATCTTTGTGCAGACAACAAATTTCTCTTTGACCTTTTTGTTACCTTTGAACAGCGGGGGTCCCAGCATTACTGCACCAGATGCACTTCTGATAAATCAAAAGTTCAGTGTACCAATGTGCAAGAAGCAACAAGCTGTAGTCAGAATAAATTTTGTCACAACGCCTGCAGCTACAAAAGGAAAGATGTGTTCATTGATGTTTTTTGCCAGGCATGAATCACATAGCTGTACTTCAGCTCTAAGTCAAGTACCAAACATCAATAGACAATGTCGTTTGGGAAAGGTGCTTGTGATAGGAACGTTTCAACACCTTTTCAAACACCTATACCCCTGACGAAGTGAAAAGGACTTGTTCTGGGTTGCTGAGAGATGTCCCAAACTGGGACAAACGCTTGCTGTTGGCTGGATGGCCAGACAAAAACATTCCCACTACTTTCTCTCCTGTTACTTTCTTAAGCCTTGTCTGGACGGGATTAGTTTCACCTAAGGGAGATCAGGTAAAGTGATATCCACCAGTGATTTTACTAACATCCATGTCGTTGATTTTGACTGAAGATGCGAGTAATAATTCCAGGTGAAATTACCTATTGTTTGTAAGCGTATTCCGAGGTCCTCTGATAATTTTATTACTGTTCACAATGAAATGTCAGTACTTGAGGCACATTACAGATTTAAGGCGCGGCATTACACTTCCCTTATCCTACCCCGAGTCCAGTGAATGCGTCAAGGGGAATCCTGACAGAGTACCAGCTCTTCCTTAACGGAAACATGCAAGACCACTCACCTTAAGTATATGTGGCCTTTTATGTGTATGCTACACATTGCTGTCAGACAGCCATTTCAGTTGGGACTACAAGCAAAACATCCTTTTTTCTATACGCACAACGGCAGACAACGCTAGTTCCAAAGGAAACAGCTGACTGACAGCAATGTAAAGCGCTAAAAAAAAATTTTTAAACGTAGCGTACATGTAAAGGGCTATATATACTCTAAGTGGGTGGTCCTGATGGTGGCTAAAAGATGTATTGCTGTTATAATAATAATATTTATAATATTTAACATATATTTAATCTATGTTAAATATATCAAATATAATTATATTTATAATATTTGACTGTTTAAACGCGCAGGCAGACATGCTTCTTGGTAAGTTGGGGAACCAATAGAGGGCAATTCTCATCCCATTCAGACTGGCCGTTAAAATCACTGGGTGATATGGAAAAAAATACATTCATGACGTCGTCAGGTAAAACTGATGTCATCGGCACAGGGCTTTAGGTGTGGTGGTTTGTGTTTCTAGCTAGACGAGAGAAGATTCTGCCAAATAGATCGGTGATGCTGTTCAGCCCTCATTGTTCTCCCTGAAGTTTGCTGAAAGTGTGTATGTGGTGTGAGCATTGTGCTGGACTCTGTTTTGAAAATGGGTTTTTAAATCCAACATTGTCGTTAAACGGTCAAAACAACTTAGAGGGAGGTAATTGGGCCTCCTGTGTTCTGATTAATGTGGCATGTAGTTAACACAGCAGTCATATGTTTCAGTGAAAATTCAGCTATTTTTTCTATTTTCTTCACCACTGTTAAAAAAAAGGTAATAATGTGAGAAACAAGCAAAACAGTTTTCCAATGCGTTTTGTTTTTTTAAGTGCTGTGAAACAAGTTTACATCATTTCATTAAAATATCTAGTACATCTACATTAACATGATAGCAGATACAATTTAAAACAAAATTGTTGTGGTTTTAGGTTAATTTAGTTACTGGGTTTTGAAGTATGATCTAGTTTGAAATACATTCTTCTTTTCGTGGCTTATCTCGTGGGAATGACACAATGATAATAAAAGTGACATTGTGATATTTATAGGCTAATTGTCAATATTTTCCAAATTTTAAAATCTCCTCAAAAGCATTTCATCAATGCTTAAACTGGGAGACAGAATTTAACATCCCCCCCATTAGATATAATGACTAAGACTAATGACTAAGTGGCTAAAGACAAGCATTAAAACAAGTAGAACTGTCTGATAAGTTGACATAATAATCACATCACTTGACTTTAATGCAAAAAAAGCAAAAAAACAGCAACAACAAAAAACACCAAATGGTGAAAAAAGCCATTTAGTCCACATCATGATGTAACGATATTCAATATCTAAGATGATATGTAGTTTCATATCCTAATGTTGTTACACTATCTTGGTAAAGAGTTACATATAAAACTGCCATTTGAATTTGTGAAGGAACATGAGCTTTTTCCCATCTCAGTGTATTGATATCTAACAACAAATACCATTTTTAGAAAAAGTTTGTTCTGCACAAAATTTTAATATTACAGAAAGTGTGTCTTTTGCCTTTATTAAATAGGAATCAGTTTACCAATAATTGATATTAAGTTTTATTTTGTGGGAAAAACCGGAGCACCCGGGGTAAAAACCCACAAAGATGAGAAACGGGTCCTGGCAAACAGAAACCGGCTTGCTTCTGTCTGTCAGGACTGAACACTGAAAGTCTGCACAGCCCTGAGGCCTGTTACAGTCTGTCTGTCCATCTGTCTGTCTGTTTGTGTGAATTTGTTTTATATTTGGTTTAGGTTCTCCTCCTGTAGCTGCTTATATTTTAGGTGGTATTTTGGAGGGAGGAACTCTTTGATTTGCCTCCATAAGAAGGTTTGTGTGGTTTCCTGCTTATTTCCAGTCATTTCCAGGACATTCTCTGCAGTTTCCCTTTACTTTATTTGCAATTCCCTCGACCTCTTTGCACTTTGCTCGATCTTTTCTGCAGTTTGCTGGACCTTCGCTGGACCATCGACCCCAGCGGCCTCATTCAGGCAGAAAACTCCTTCACTCAATTCACACATTTTCATCTTCTTCTTCTGCAGCTCCTCTACCTGACTCCTGGATCTCTCATTCCTGAGCTTTCAGTTTAGAGGCTAGAAGAAGGCCAGAACTGCTTCTCTTGCTGCTGTGTCCACACTCTTCTCCTTTTCTTCGCTGGCCAATTCCAGCAGAAATGTCAGTCTCCCAGTCTCCATGAGGTGTACCTCCTTTTGAGCTTTCAGCTTTTCAGCAACCTTCAGGCTGTTTGAGACTTCCTATTGACACTGCAGCCTGCATTCCTCTAGTTCTTTCTTATGGAGGTCACTCTAAAGACTGGTTTTAGCTGCAATACAGGATGTGCAGTGCCCTGAAATCCTTGATGAACTCCTCTTTGGTTTTGCTTTTATAAATAGACTAATCAAGGAGCTCGGGTGGCAGAGCTGTAGGGGACAGATTCAAGTTTTTTGTATGATTTCTGCGTCTCTGCAGCTCCCTCTCCTGCTGGTGACTCCTCCTTCTGTTCTCCTGGTCCTGTTGATGGCTGTGTCATTCTCTGCCATAACACTTACTTTATTTTTCCACTCAAGCAGGTGTTTGGTGTACTCCAGGCACTTCTGAGGCAGGCACTAAAGAGTTAGCTCATCTCTACAGAGGTATTGAGGTGGGTGTCTCTCGTGCACCCGTGCTTTGTCAGGCTGTTAGTGACGGTTCTTGAGTTCAGTCTCACACTGTTGTGCATGTTGTGTTTTTGTATTGCTGGGATGCGATTCACTGTGTTACACTTTTGGACAAGGTTCTTTTCTTTCTTGACAATTTTTAGCTGTTGTTTTCAATGTCATAATGTCATGTTCTCCTTACAAGACTTTTGTATCAGTAAGATTTTATCAGTTCTGCTGTGAGTGTTTATTATCATGCAATATCAGCTGTAAATTCACGTGCCCCCCCACACCAACAGGGTGTTTGCATCATTGTCACTTTCATCACTCCTGATGTGTTTGCATCCCTGAAGTGTTTACTCTTCATTAACTTACGGGGTGGGGGGGTGGGGGTGGTATTTTAAAACACAATGGAGAAATCCATTTCTTAGCTTCTTATTTCATGAAATATCCTCTGTAAAAAGATTGTGTCAAAAACACATCTTTGTGGGCACCATGGATCAAATAGATGCATTATGCCATAGCTAGCATATAACAGACATGTCTTCAACAGGTCTGCATTTTCTGCTTGTTGATAAGACAAACATGTCAGTTTGTCATCGTTGTTCTTGTGCCTTGTTGTAAACTGTTCATTTGATGGCTGGCGTAGAAAAATAGACAGCATCTGGAATGCTCCTCTAAGCAGGACACATTATTCTGGCACTCACTGATTCCGCTGCTAATGCATGATTTGGACTATATTAAAATTATTGCTCCTTTGACATTTTAAGCTTGAAATCAGGGTTACGCTGAGTAAGTATTAATACACAAGAGAGGGTCTTTCTTTTTAAAAGTGAAACATATGTTCAGCCTCCCACCTGCCCACTCAAAAATAATTCCCCTACCCCTTAATTCCACCAGTTGCGTGTGCGTCTCCGTTCTAGACTGGCAGCGGAGCTGATACGTTTCATTCTAGTCAGTGTGTGCTTCCACCGACTGCGGCTGCGTTGTGTTTCTACTCTGTTGAAGATCCAGAGTCCTCTCCAGCAGATACGCAAGGCTTCTATGTTTTCCGAATGCTGGAGCTCAAGGCAGCAATTCAGCACAGAGCAGACTGAGCGGGACAGGAAGTCAGACACAGATAAACATCCGTTTCATTTCTGAATTAAACACTGTGCGTTGACACCAGATCACATTTCACTAAACTTCAGTATGTGCAGAACCAGACCTGAAGTCAACAGATCCGAGGTTTTCTGAGGCCACATCACACTTGATTCTGTTATTACCGCGAAATCTCGTAGTCTTGCGACTCCTGCTGTCTGGCTGTGTTGCGCTCTGAAACGCAGCCTGAACGCAGCTTGTAGGTGTTGACGGAAGGCAGAGCACGTAGCAAACACGCAGCGGAGCCGTTCCCAAACGTACACACATCCAGAGCAATCCCGGGGTTAGTTTAACACATTAATGCAATCTTCTCCCAAAATAACCATGAAAATATTTGTCACAGTGCCCGACTATTTGCTGAACAGCCTTATTGTTCAGTAGACACACAAAAAATACTCTTGCAGTACTGTATGTTCATCGATTTAAATATCACAAAACTGTTTTAACGTTAGAATACCGTGCACTTTCCATTGCAACACAGCTATAGTAAGAGCAGGAGATGGACTTTTGTTGCTGTTTGCTCTGCATCGCCTGCTGGAGCTCTTTTACAGGATCTGTTGTATCTCTTCTGTCATCTGAAAATACTTCCTCTGCCTCTTGTACAACTACATGACAGTGACATCTGAACTCCAGTATACATACGCAGAAGCTACTGTGGTTCTGCATTAGAGGACATGGAGCGTCAAAACTTGCACACACACCAGATCTGCCTGTTGTGCTGATCTGCTGCCTACATACAGCAGAGTCCAATGCAAACATTAGGTTTTTGGGGACTTCCTCTGTGTGTGTGTCTATTATCATCACAGAAAACTGAGGTGCCTCATCAGAACACAGATGCGCCCTGATTAAGGGCGAGCACAGCAATGACAGAACTGCATTAGTGTGATGTATGTGTTGTTAGCCAGCAAGCAGCTAATTCCAAATTTAACACCTGATTCGCACAATGCAGTCACACCTGAGTGCAAGCCAAGATTTACTACCCTTGTCAGACCACTGATGGCTTTTATAAGTAATTTTTCGGAGTCCCCGATTCATTCTCTCTTGGCGTTGCTGATAATGAATTATGATTCTGGGTCAGGATTCAGCTTAAAAGCAAAATTAGAGTCATTTGGAAGTTGTGTTTGCGTCAGATAGTCACTTCACTGGAAGGGAAAGCCCACCTCCACCTGTGAGGTTTCATGAAAGGCACAAAGCACAGTTTTAAAAGACATTCATCTTCATTTTAGCAGATGCAGAATCAAGTGGGTCTGATTGTACACAGGCTTTTGTAAATGGTGCAGTTTGCCACAAAACAAATTTGCAGGAGGGACTTTCGGCAGTAAACAAGGCAGTGTTTTGCACAGTTTCATCTTATCATCGGGATGGGTAGAAAGTCTGATTTTGTGCTAGGGGGCATCACAGAGACTTCAATGTTTAATGCTCATTTTCAGTGATTTACAATGAGAATGTGAGCGGTCCTCATGATGGAAAACAAGGGTGTTGTTCATGTTGTGCACCACAGACTTCTGTCAGCCGACAGTCTGGGTGGTTTTCAACAGGTGTATATGCTGCTTTGTCCCATCTGGTCTCGGTGTATTTCCCAACCTGCTATTTATCCCATTTTGAGACAGTTACTCCTGCAGTGAAACAGCCGTGTGCTGGTGTAGACTGTTTGTGAGTCTGTTGTTGTCTGTCGTGTTGTTCCAGGTCAAGCTGGTCCTGTATAATCATGGTTGTGTCAGCAGGCCGCCTGTTCATCACTGCACAAGGATAGCAGCCTCTGACATTGACCCCCTGCCCCTCCCTGCTTCTCAACCCATACACACGAACACTTAAACGTTTTCAGGGTTATTATATTGTATGTGTGTGTGTATTTGTGTGGTCTTTAATGGACCTGAGCACGTTGGAATTAAAGCAGTGGCCTTATTACCTTATTAAGTCTGTCTCAGATGACGAAGGTGACTTAGTTCAAGGATTGTGGAGACAGGTGTTCTGTTATAAAGCATCTATAAACTCAAGTATGACTTTTGCTTAAAACTTGACTTAAGACTTAAAAAGACTTGCTTAAAATGTATGTGAAGATTAAGCAAGATTCTGCACCCTCCTTGGGTGCTGCTGTTGCTGTGTCAAAAGATTGTTCAGAAGCGTAGATACAATGCTGATTAAAAAAATAAAAGAAATTAGCATTTTATTTAAAAAAAAAAGTCTACATAATTGTATGAACAGGGAAATATAAAGTCCAGATTGTCTTACAATGTGATTCAAATGATTTATGATCTTTATTTGACTGCCTTGAGGATGCGTAGATACGCTTTAGTAGGATTGACAAGTCTGCACAGCAAAGTAGAGGTGCACAGATCGACCAGTCAGCTGATTGATCAGCCGGACCTTTCTTACGTTGGTCCACGTAGCGCATCACATGTTGCAACCACAGCAAGACAAACACAAACAGCATGTGGTCAGTGTGGAAGTTTCACACGCAGAGTTGAGGAGAAGCATCACGTTGGAGCAGCACGCTCATTTACGGTGGTAGGAACAATAAAGAAAGGTTGTTTAGTCCTTCCTTCATGTTCATTCATCCACCAGTGTTGCAGCCTCTGGTTTTTATGTAAATCTCTTTTTTATGCTTCCTAGAAAAAAAATCGGAATCAGCAAAAATCAAATCAGCAGGTCAGACTTTTTCCAAAATCGGCAATTTGGATCAGCCAAGAAAATTGCAATCAGTGCACCACTACTCATAACAAGATGGAGGTACGCGAATGTCCACACAGAGTCCATGTGTGCATATAGCTCTGTGTCGAACAATGTACACACCCGAACTTTGAAAACATAATTTTGGTTCAGATGGTAGAAATATCTAAAAGATAATTGAAAAAATTAAAAAACTTGTGTAACGTGGCAGATAAACAATTATACTACAGATAGATAAAAACAACAGATAAACGGTTGAAAGGCTCAGACAGGTGAGTCAGTGAAGGGATAGGTAAACTCATCTAATGCCGGGGTCAGACTACAGGATATTTTGTTTGTTAAAACGTTCACTGTGTCAGGTTAGGCGATTGAAGAGTCAAATTCTTGCTGTTTCGTGGTCGAGAAACATGACAGACTACGCGCTGCTCATCGTTTGCAGTTCACAACGTGCGTGATGTCACCGGCAAGGAAGGGCTCGCCTCTGACTTCTATTGACAAGCCGTTGTGGGAGGTAAAACAAACAAAAAAAAATGCTAGTCTTTCTCTCGTGAGGCTGTGAGGCGTCCTTGATGTGGGGTCGGTTGTTGTCCAGTATGACACACTACGCAAGATGAAACAATCAGTTGTCGCATCCGATGGTCATTGATTGTTTCTGAGCCAACCTTACGCCCCATGTCTTCGCGGTTGGGCTACTATCGGGCTGATATCGTGTAGTCCAACCTTGACATAGCAGAGATGTGGGGGTATGACAAGCAAACACTGGCAACCATGACTCTACTAAGTCTTGCGCCCCCTAAAGCCACTGCTGCATGAGAGCTAACAGGAAATGTTTGTCTACTGCCATGTTTGTGCGCTTGTTGAGGTGCGTGTGCATGTTTGTGTGGGTTGGTTCCAAATCGAGGCTGCTCTGATTGAGTGTGCAGCTGCATGTCACTTGATTAGCCCACAAATTTGAGCACACTTACACGCACTTCCATCGAAGTTATCATTTATGCCTGTGCTTGTTTTTTTGTTTCATCTTCCTGCGCTCTTCTGTGCGTGTGCTGCATGTGTGCTTGTAGTTGTCAGTGAGAGTGTGCATGAGAGTGTGTGAGAATTTGCCTGAGGACAGCAGTCATGCTCCATTAATTAGCACAGCAACCTGCTGACTTTCAAGTAGCAATGTCAAAATTAACCCTGTCTCTCAGAAGGACCCTGGAAAACTGTTATTCCAGTCCTGATTACTACTCTTAAAACCATTGTTTCATCGACATAGATGCATTTCTACATGGATGCCACTGTGTGTGTACAAACGTGTGTGTGTGTGTGTGTGTGTACTGAGACTTCTGTGTGTGCATTGTGCCATCAGATTCCGTCAGCTGGAGATCCCCTGCTGAGCACCTAAAAACATCTAAATCAAACCCCCAACTGGTTTTCCTTTTTTTAAGAATTCCATCAGATTGCAAAATGCAATCATAACAAAGTGGAAGCTAAATTGTACTTCTTTTTTTTACTTGAGGGGTGGGGGTGTGACTGGATGGGAAATGGGTATGAAATAAACAGATTTCTGCTGCTGGCAGACACAGGAGACTGTTAAATACTTGCTACATTAACATTTCCAATTCTGTGGAGGGTTACCGTAGAGAAAAGTGCCATGGAGTGGCTTCTAGACTGTAAAAACAGAGATAGACTTTCTTTTTAAGCAGAAGTTCATGTAGACAACTGAAGAACACCACTGGAGGGGACACCAGAAGACTCAAACATGAACTCTTTCAGAATTTTGAACAAGATTTGCAAGGTGTAAATTCTAAACGTGGTGAAATTCTAGAAGGTTAGCGTTTTGGTAATTTTGAAAGTACAGCAGAAAAGGAACAGCTGTGCCGTTGTAGATGGTATGTAAGGCCCCTTAGTGAAGCACTTTGTGACAATGGCGAGAATGTTTCTATCGTTCAGCCAGTGTAAGAAATTTATAACAAACACCATCACGATGTGTCCTTCAGGATGTTGAATTAGTTCACATATTTTACACCAGAACACACTCAGTGAGCCGATCAGTTCAGCAGACGGGATTGCCGTCACCGTACATTTTCTTAGAACAGATACAATAGCAACAACCACGTCTTTTCAGCAAGCTAAAAACTTCAACTACAAACCAACTTGATATGTTAGCTCGCTTTCAGAACTTTCCGCCATTGTTGTCACTGCTAAGACGTTTACTGTCCTCTGACCCTTTACTACCCCACACTGCACCCACACTCGCTAACCTTCACCTGTGCAGTGCTGGAGGGGGGGAGTGCTTGGATTACTTTTTTGATGTAACAAGTACCTTAACACGTTAGGTCCGCAATTTGAGTAATCAGTTATTTAGCTACTTTTTTTTACTTTTTATTTTTGTTTTTGGTAACTCGAGAACTCTAACGAGTTGTTTTTCTTCGTTATGCAAAGTTGTAACGTAACAAATTTCTTTTTATTTACAGTAACGTTATGTAACAAGTTACTTTCAAAAGTAATGCTACCCAACGCTGCATGTGGGTATTGCATCTTGGTGACACATGCTTTTAATTTCTGAGGACATGCAAGACCAGCGCTCAAAATGGGTGCAGGATACATGTGGCAGCCATCATGCGTATGAGAACTTAGAGTTAAAAGCAACTATATCCAGGTCAATGCCAACAGTTTGCTAGAGTTTCCCACAGATCCTCCCTTAAATCGAGGATTGAAGCTGAAACATAAGGGTCAGCTCTGAAGTCATTGGTTTTTACATCCGTCAGTGGTCTCTGTTCTCTCTCTCTCCTTCCTCGCAGCATTTGGCTGCCTAAAAGTCTTGAGAGATGTCACCCTGCATTATGGCGCCCTCCTACTCCTCCCTCTGGTACAATTACTGACTGTCAGGATGTGTATTGACCTCGCAGTACACAGCTAGGCCCAGCGGCTGCCTCCCATGCAACACACGCGCACACACGCACATGCAGCATGGTGGGGCGCCTCCAGTGAGAGGGAGGGTGAGGGAAAGAGAATGCCGACGGCAGCAAAGGTAGGAAAGCAGAGAGAAAAGGCTCATATGAAATAGCTTCTGTCAGAGAGCTCTGACTGGTTTTATTGTTTGTCCTCAAAGGTGAACGCAGCTCTGTGGGTGACCCAAGTGGCTTAGTGCTGATTTTCAGCTCGGTTACTTATGAGTCATAGAAAAGATTTGGATTTTCAAATATAATTTAAGGAAGACTGACTTTATCTTTAATATTTACTAACAGGTTAAATTCACAAATAAAACCCACTCTTGTTTAATTGGGTGTATTTACTCTGTTAGCTGTCAGAAACTTGGGAAAATGCCCATGACAATGTCCTGCAGCCCACAGTAACTATGTTTACATGGACACAAATAATCAGAATAAAAGCCGGCCCATGGGAAAGAAATTTCATTCTGAACAAGAGGGGTGGTTCACACAGATCATTGTTCCTGCCGGTGTCCATATACACACTTGTTCCGATCACGTCTCCCTGGTTGGGGTAACATTAGTCCTACTGCACATCTGCCCTAGGTTTCCAAGACTGGGAAGCTCAGGCCCATTCCTGTCTGCTCTCCTTTGAACTGTATCGCTCGCCAGGATGACTTGGACATTTGCGTTATGACCACGAGTAACGTGGGACAGCAACTCGTTCCTGAGTAGGACGCTCCACTTATGTTAGTTTGCCCAATTACTTTTTTAGCCTCTGAAAATGGGGAAATCATGTGCAGAAATACCTGTAATTCGTAAATAGTTAAAGGAACTCAATCAATCCAAGTATTAACAGCTTGTAGAAAAATAGCCACCCCTCATCTGTCTGTACTGACGCTTCATGCAATGAAACAACGACAGCGTCCTTCCTCGGCAGTGAGAAGCAGTAGTCTACCGCTGTGTGGAACGTAACTCGCAGTGATAATGCTTACGTCCAAGCCGTGGCAAGCGATACAGTTCACAGGAGAGCATATGGAGACCAGGAATACACCGTGAGCTTCTCCGTCTCGGAAAAATTTAACGTTGTTTATCCAGGAGCAGTATGCACTGCTGAACCTGTAGAAAAATATCTGAAGACGTGCAGCGACAGCAGCTTCTGTTTACAACACAGGTGGAAGTAAAGCTTTTCCTTCTTCTTCAATTTCCGGAAGCTCTGCGCATGTCAAAATGGTGAATTCTCATGAAATGCTTGATGCATGTGTACACACTTTATGATCAGATTACTTTATTTAGGGTCCATATAAACAGTGAAGTTTAAATCTGTGATCACTGTGATGATTTTGATCGAATTGAAAAGATTTTGCGTAAACATATCTAGTGTTATACTAAACAAGAAGTAGAGGTCCAAAACCCAAACATATTCAACTATTATAATAAAAACATGAAAAATTATTCATCTTTCAGCAATTTTTTTTCTGTATTTTTGCTTAAAAATACTTAAATGGTCACATAATTGTTTCAGCACTTTATTTTTTTTGACCATTTACCATTTTAGCAGTACTGTATATTTGCTGTTGAAGTAAAGGCATCTGTTGATTTTTTCCATCTGCTTAGGCATTGTGGCTTTCATTGTGTTCTTGACAATGCACATCACTCCTGCAGAGATGGTTAAACACGTTTCTTCCTGTGTGAGAGAGGAAGGTGCTACAGCAGGAGCGACGGCATCTTGAAAAGCTTTAAAACTTGTTCTGGTTAGAAGCACAGAAAGAAAGAGCAGGCAGTAGCAAACATTTAGTCTTCATAAATTACAGATTATCGCTTAAGTTTTCTGATGTGAGGCTGTAAATATAAAAAGATGAAGCGTGTGCGTGTGTGCGTGTGTGTGTGTGGTGGCTCCACAAGAGGTGGTGTTCAGCCGCTGTCTGCTGTCATCACTGTGGCTCTTCAGTGAGTGGCGCTGACAGTTGAGCCGGCCTGGATACTGTCACATGTCCTTGTCAGGCCACTCAGCGTTAGGGGACGCACCTCGCTATTGTCAGCTTCTATTACCTCTTCACATACACGCACAAACACACAGTCACACACACACTGGTCGGACTCTCCGGACCATGCGCATTACAGTGTATGCTTCACAGAGAAATCTCAGTGTCTCTCTTCTGGCTACATGCCTGTGGCGCTAACTCTTTCTAGCTCTGCCTCACTCACAATAGTAGCGTGCACACACACATACTCACACACACTTCCAGGGGGACCTTGTGACCTTCCCTGTCGGCCCCATCCTGCCCCTGTCCGTGTAAAGTGTCACCTCTTCCATGCCATCCTGCCTTGAGCTGCTGCTCCCTCAGGGCCAGATCAGAACCACCATACTGGGCCAGCAAGAAACCCTTGCCAGTGCCCTAAGCACCACCGCTGTAAATTTACCACCTTTCTCACACAGCAGCACTGCTAGCCTTCACGTAAATCGTCTTTATTTTCAAACACAGAGGAAGAAGAAACTGAAGAGGCCCTGGGGGAGAGGGAACGGTGCCTGAAACTGTGATGGAAACAACCAGGGGGTGTGCTCGCTTGTCGCCTGAGCTCATTTCAAGATGTTTGGCATCCAGCGTTCGCAGCACAGATCAGACTCGCCTCTGGTGGAATATAAAATGTTGCCTTGTCTCACACTGACAGCAGCGTTGTCACATGCACACTCAGGAGAAGTCAATAAGGCTGTGGAGTGTTTCACAGGTCCTGCCAGTCATCCGATTTGAGCATTCAGTTTTTGTAGCTTTAAATCCAAATCATTTTCTGTTTGTGGCGGGTTTGTTTTGGTCCAAGTTTGAGTTCAGTGTTTTTCTCATTTTGGATTGTCACAACTTGTGAGCACGTGTTTATGACATGTGGACGAGGTGTGCGTTATCACGGTGTAAGGATCTACAAAGCCTGCATCCAATTTCCACACACATATACCAAACACAGATACAAGCACACATTTGTCTATTTCATTTCACTTTTTCACTTTTCCAATTCAGTAATTACTCTAGTATGTCTGTTTTTCAGCACCAACCCCAAACTTTTGTTTCTGTGGCATTACTCCATGTTTTCTCTGTGGAATATATGAGATATTATGTAGTATACTTCAGTGATCAGAGTCAATTTAGTAAAATCATTTTATACCACAGGCCTAAATACTTGAGAGCTACTTCTTTTTACTATTATACTGTAAGAACTGCAAACTGTAAGCAAAATAACTAAGCTAACTAGCTTACAGTGCTAACCTAAACTAGCTTTACTTCAAAGACTTTCTTGTTTTTGTTTTTGTTTTTTTTAAATACAAATTTCATTTTTTTAAAAAGTCCCAGGTTTCAGGTTCGCATATCGCATTTCTACTCTGCTTGGAAGCTGCAAGACACTACTATATTAGTGTTTATGATTTTTCCTATCATATTTAGAGTACCACTTAGTTACATTTTTTCATTTGTTTTTTTTTTTTTTTAAATTTTCTTACTTTTACACGGATCTTTGGCTGGAGAGGATGCAGACTATTTTGCCTGCAGGCAGTGTTAAGGCCTTTATACACTGAGTCCTTTTTTTTTTTCCTCCCAATTGCCACTAGCTCAAAAAAAGCAAAAAGATCTCTTGTTGCATTAATTATATTTACACACTTACTTTTTCGCGTCCGTCCAAATAGTTTGGAGGGTTGTTTGACTGTCAGAGCACCTGGCGATAAAGTGTGATAAAGCAGACTGATCACAGGTCAAGCAGATTTACTCTATTGATTGTGATCTTCACTGAATACGTGTGGATCCAGGGGAAACTAGCGCACAATTTTCCGATGGCACAATCTAGAGCCCTGCACGGGACTAAATTTCCCCTTTGGCTTTCTACCTCTCCCGGTGGATTTTGGTCCATTACCGCTTGGTCCCGCAATGGTTTCATTTTGCGCCTCCCGCAGCTGTTTTCTGAACACCCATGACCACCCGCGACATTATTCATCAGGAGGATCTCAGTGACAATAACGAGCTCCAGTGCACTGAGCACAATGCTTTCATTTGAGACCCTGTGCAAATACAAATAGAATGAGAGAGATGGCAATTTCAGCACCACAGACAGCAACACTGCCACAGGCGCAGGCCAGAGTTTAGTTACTTCTCTTCAGTAGGTTATTATTAAATAGATACATTGTGGGATTGTGCAGGAAATTGGGAGACCCACAGTTTTTTTATTTTTTAATTTTTTTTTACCGCCTAACTCCGCCTGCAGAAACTTAAAAACCCCTCACCCCTGCGAGATTTGCATCAGGTCCTGTGGGACCCAATCCTGATGCAGGGCTCTAGCACAATCTGGATTAATGGTGCGTGTGTGTGTGTGTGTACACATACTGCGAGTGGCTGTTCAGGATCAACTGATTCACGGAAATTGGTCTACTTTTTTCCATTACAGAAGGTACCATGGACATTGATCATCTCAAAAATACCCTGCTCCTTATCTCCTTCCCGAGCTTCCATTTCCATAGCGGAGGAGTAGATTTCTCTAGTAAGTAATACTTTCTTAGCTAGAGGTAAATAAAAATTGGGCAATTTTTAAGGAGCGACTGACCACTGCATCTGCATGCACCACCGTTGCCATGGTAATCCATTTATGGAGCAATGTTTGTAAAACATCTGTCCATTACAACCTTCACAGGGATGTCCTTCATGCTGTTGCAGCAGGTATAATCAACCTGTCATGGCTCTGTTGCCATTAGCAGTGGTGACAGAATATTGCAAGACACATTTCTGTGCATCACTCCAAGAGACAACATGAAATGAAGACAACATTAGCAGCAACAAAACAACTTGTCTGTGAAAGCTTTTGGACTCTGATATCTTCAGTGACATTTTAGGGATTTGTGCATTCAGAATTGTTTCAAAAAGAACTCAGACTACTTTACTTCTCAGCAGATCTTGCACCTTTTAGATTAGCTTTGGCCTTTTAGCACATTTAAATTCAATCCATTGTTAAGTTATCATTCTCATGAAAAGATTCAGCAAAAAAAACCCAGATCTGTTTGCAGGAAATATCTAAACAAAGGCTAATGGCTAATAATATCTTCATCTTGTAGCATCTTGCCATTCATCAGAATTTGCTTCACTTAAATCATCTGTGATTTAGCGGATAAAAGCAAGTTTTGATGATTTGGTAACAAGTGATATCAGATGCAGCGGGAGAGAAACGCATGTCGAAGAGAGATGTTAGGGGAAAAAAAGCAAAAGGGAAAAAAGAAATACCCCTCAGAGCGACACCACAATAATTAGCATAGCGGGAGAGAGAGGCGCAGTGCGGGAGAGATAATCATAGCGCCTTAATGTCTGCTGAATGCTATTAATCAGCAGCATTACCCATAGTGCCCTGGCTTTTCTTCACTTTTATCTAACAGTGCGGGGTGATGATGAGCCTTGCTCTTGATCCAGAGCCATGTCAGCATGATGTGTGGTCTCTTTGGTTCTTATGTGATATTATATTTAACATATTTAGTTTTTTTTTCCTTTACGTTCTCCTCCACATGTTTATTCTCTGTTCTCTTACACACGTAAACACGCATAAAGGCCCCAGAGGTCCTGAGTATCTTGGAGTAGCAGACAAGCATTACTCTCTAATCTGGTTAAGTAGCCCAGCGCTGCAGCACATGTCGATCTGTTCTCCCACAGTGCATGTCTGTGGATGGGTTTAGTGGGCTGGTAGCTGTCTGGAGGTCAGAGTAACATGGGAGGTTTGTGACCGTAAGGGGATAGAAACTGAAACAATGAAACTGGGGACTGTATGTGTAACTATTGTCCCTTAATGTGCCTTGTTTACTCCATGTCATGTTTTCCTACATTAACCAGAGTGCATTTTAGTAATCTCAGAACATTTATGGGGAGGTTCCCTTCCGTTCAAATGTCAGTTTTCAAATAAAGATGTCAAGAGTTTTTCCTTTTGGACCCAAAAAACAAAAAAAAAACTTGTCAACCCCGTTACACACAACCTGTCTTCTAGCTGCTCTGAATTCTCGTCTAAGGAGGCCACTACTTGACATCCTTTTCCATAATAGATTTCTCCCACTGTCACTGTTTGTCAGTCCTGAACAGGAGAGTAGAAAGAAGCTCTTGTTCTTTGATTTCAAGTGACTGACGCCAAAACTTGGAAGTCATGTCTGATGTTTTGTGATAACTAAAACATTTTGTGATAGCGGACTCCCTTGTGGCTATACCGAAAGTATCTCAACATGATGCCATGCTGTCTGTGTTTGGCCAAATATCCACAGAGGAATATGCAAAAGAGGAAAACTATCACTGTTAAAGTGTAGGCCTTAGGTAGGGCATTCAAATGAAAAGCTTAAAAGGTCAAAATTTCTTCTACTGCTGTTACTTTGACGGCCTCCACTTCATGCCTCCACTCTACCCGAAAGTCCACAAACTAAGAATACACTCAGCCAGGATGTCAATGTCACAGCTGATAATGAACACAACAGGGTATACATCAATAAGTGGAATGAATTCATGTGTTAAAAAACACGTGTCATCTTCAGTGGACGGTAGTATTTAAACCTTATGATGTATCAGAGTAAGGGCTCCTCATTTTACTATCCTGTTTTGTCACACATCTATATTTTACAAAATAAAGGCAGTTGATGGACAAACTTACTGATTCATAGGTTTTTAAATGGTAAATGGACTGCAGTTGCATTGTTGTAGTCTTCTGACCACTCAAAGAGCTTTACAACACAAATCAACACTCATTCACATGAACATATACACACCAATGGCATCTGGAGCAACTTGGGGTTCAGTATCTTGCCCAAGGAAACTTTGACATGCAGATTGGAGGAACCAGGGATTGAAACACCAACCTTTGATTGACATGCTTTACCTTCAGGACCACAGCCGCCCTTTTTTAGCCACGCTGTTAACACAGGGTTCCACTGGTTGCGTGTGCGTTCCAGAACGGCTTCACTGTGGATCTGCTCCGTGCTATGACGCATGTCAAAACCTAATGACTGCATTTCAGAGCGCTGGAGTTGCGAGACCCGATACGATTTCGTAGTATTTACAGAATGAAGCATGATCACTGCCTTTGAAAATCTCTAATCTGTTGACTTCGGGTCTCGCTCCGCACATACTTAGGTTTTGTTTATGAAGTTAAGTGAAATATTATCTAGCGTCAGCATGGAGTGTTTTATTCTGACAATTAATCGGATGTTTTAATGTTGTGTCTGGCTCTGTTATGAATTGCTGCATTGTCCAAACATAGAAACCTTGGGTATCTGCTTTGAAGTAGGCCTGGGCGATACAGCTGGAAAACGTAGCACAGTAGTGAGGTTTCATATCGGTCGATATTGATAATTATTGATCATGTAGGTTGTGACTGACAACTTGTGTACTCCAGTGGATGTTCACTGCAGGTCCTGAGTTTGATTCCCAACTTGTGCAAGACCTTTCTATGTGGAGTTTGCATGCTCTCCCTGTGTCTGCGTGGGTTTTCTCTGGGTGCTCCTGTTTCCCCCACCATCAAAACATGAACATAGGTCTATCTCCAGTCAGGGCCCTTGACCAAAGTACTGGTTCATGTAGGAATTGAATAGAGTTTTTTAAATAGGGTCTGAATTAACTACATCTTATGAGAGGCCTTGCAGGTGAATGAACTTT
>JAQLOL010000013.1:17778313-17797159 GCA_029783665.1 Naso thynnoides
AGGAATTGAATAGAGTTTTTTAAATAGGGTCTGAATTAACTACATCTTATGAGAGGCCTTGCAGGTGAATGAACTTTAAAACCTGTCGTGTAATGTGTTGAAACGTCTTGTTTTTCTGAACTTTGAAAAGTCTTGTCTTGTTTTCTGTGTTTCTGAGGGATAATTCTTGCAGGAGTGAGGTAATCTAGATAAGATAAGATGATCGGATGAGTTGTACAGCAACAGTATGTAACACCCAGAAAACGTGACATTCAACAGAGGACACTTGTAGAGGTCTTCTCTCCATGCTACATGATTAAAGGATCTGATTCATCACACTGTTTGTCTTCTTCTAAGACGTAGTAATTCTCAATTTCACCAGGTAAAATTTCCCCGACACTCAGAATCTGGAGTTGGTCCCTGGGCGCTGCGATGTGGCTGCCGACTGCTCCTCAGGGAAGGGTTAAATGCGGAAAACAAGTTTCACTGTACATTATGTATATGTGACCAATAATGTACCTTTACCTTTTTTACCTTTTAAGGTTCTAAAATGAGTAAATATCACAATATTTTTGACCAATTACCTCCATAATGAGAGAGTATTGTAAATATGACTATTGGTGATTTCACAAAAATTAACCCAGTGACATCTTTTGATAAATGATCATTAATAGTGTGGATAAGTGAGTAAAGGTAAATAAAAGTATGACATGAACAGTCTGGTAAGTTCAAAAAACACCCCTCTTTAGTGTAATGAAGCCTTTTCAACCAGTAAAAGACAACACGTCATATCCAAAATTTTTGGCAATATCTTGTCTCATATCATGATGCGATACAATAGTGATGTATTGCCCAGCCCTACTGTGAAGACCTTCAGATCGCTGTAGCTGCAACGGAAGAAATGCACCACGGCTGCAGTCAGTGGAAGCAAACACATAGGCTAGAGTTGAATCGTATCAGCTTGTCAGTGCGGAGACGAACCAAACATGCATTTGGTGGAATTTAGGGGTTAGTGTGGCTCTATGGATGGCTTTGTTAGCTGGAACTAACATGTTGGTCCATGGTGGACTGAAATATCTCAACAACTGTCAAGTGGGTTGCCATGAGGTATAAGACGGAGAATTAATTAAATTATTTTGGTAATCTGATCAACTCATCTAGCTCCACCCACCAGTATGTAAGATTTTTCCATATACAAAACCAGCATTTACCAGATGGACTGGCACTAAATTTTATGCATTCATGGTTACAGAAATGATGAGTCTGATTGACTTTCCCTTGACTTCTGTTTCAGCACCACTGTGAAGTTTATTCTTTATTAGAAATTTGCTCGAAACATCACATTGTGCCTGTCTACTGTTCATTGTTTATTCTTTTTCATTACCTGTTTCATGGTCGTCATTCATTAGCTGTCCTTCCCTCTCCCATCATCTCTGTCTCCTGCAGTCAGGAATTCCTGCAGTGCATCTAGTCCAATTCACCTCTACACATCATTTATCACTCTAAACATTGCTCATTTTTCCCACCGCAAATATGTTTATTGTTGTCATTCACTCATAGGCCATTTATTTAATGTGTTTTCTCTCTCACTCCTCTCACTCTCTACGTCTCTGTTCGTTGTGAGGTGTGTGAGTATTGTGAGGACATCAAACACGTATTTAATGATAATGGACTGATGTGTGAGTGAATGGAGGGAGATTGGAACAGAACAGCGTGCTGGAAAATCAGATCCCAACATCTCCAAGGTACAAACATAATAGGAAGTCAAAAAGAATGCCTTCGCGCCTCAGCTGTTGTGAATTCTCCTTTTGTCAGTCAGGGCCCGGCCATCTCCTCCATTGTTCCGCTTTTTAGAGAAGGAATTGGATTTTTTTTTTCAGTGGTTTTCGCTCCCGTGTCGGCGGCTGACTTCCCTCGCTCACCAATGGGCAGACTTAATTAGGACATTTGTGAGTGATTTATTCACAAAAGGACACTGGCTGTACCTCTGACCAATTCATTTTGAATAGAAGAGGACAATGCCTTCCAGAAACGGCTAATGGCATGTCGGGAAAAATAAGCAATCAAGCTACTGGGCAGTGATTTATCAAAATGAATTTAGGCTTTAGAAGAGCTGCAACCTGTTGGTTTGTGTCTTGTTGGTTTTCCAATACGCCTTGATCACTCTAATGATGTCTAAGGTTTGTGAGAAAATTACAACAGACCAAACCCACAACAGGGACAAAGAAAAGGCTGCAGACATTTCAGACAAATTATTTTCATCTGTTGGGCTCATATAATGAACACAGAAAAAGGGTTGAGACAGTGTAGGTATGTTTGCACTTACACTTGTAGTCATTCTACACCATGACATATTGACCTTTAGCTCAGTGCACTGTGAACACTCGATCATGCTAACCAAGTTAATCTGAGTTATTATGGCATTTTTTGCCAACATACACACACACGCACGCACATACTCAGAGTTTTCCTCACAAAGGGAAAAGGTCAGCATTTTAATGGCTTTGCACCCTGTGGTAATCGCCTTTTTGGTTAGCCGTGCAAACTAAATGAAAAGATGTCGGCCCACGTGTGAGGTTAACCTATGCTGCTCCATTTCAGTAAGTGACGTGCCATTAGCCTCGCCCTCCACTGTGAGCTCTGTGAAATCGGGTAATCCACTGACTCACTTTGCTGCCCATCAGTGAGCGCTGGGGGAGGAGATTTCCCCGTTAAACTCTCATTTCATCACTATTATCTCACCATGACTCTCTTCTTCCATATGTTTGAATTTGGCGAGGATCCTGTTTGTCTATGCGTATGCAGTCTGCCCATCATATTTTGCTTTTAGCGTGAAGTACACATTGATACAGTTGCTCCAGAGAAACAAGTTTAACTTAAGATCAGGCTCAATAATCAAATCTTAGGTAGTTTAACATTTTGGGGAATAAATCTGGCTTCTGCAGTTAATTAGCTTAGCATAAAGACTAGAAAAGGGAAAACAGCCAGCTTGCTCAATCCAAAACTTTAAAACCATCCAACCAGCACCTCTAAAGCTCTGTACATAACAAATTTTATCCGTACAAAGACAACACTTTTACAGCTAAGAAAGAGTTGCAGTTCAAAACAACTTTAAACTACAGCTTTGTCTCCGGACTTCAGTATTTGTACTGTTGATTTACCTTTGCCAGTCTAGTTGTTATCTGCGTCTTGTCTTTACACTCTGTCCGTTATCTATTAAAATTAAATATGGTGGTTTGCAATGTGAGTACAATTTACACCAAAAAACCTCCAATTAAATGTAAGTCTGAGCTTTGCTTTTTTTTTTTGCTTTTTTTTTTAAAGAAATCTTAATTTACAAGGCTGAAAGATTAAAATGTGGACCATAGATTCTCAGATAAAAAGTGCAGTTTAAATGTATTTCTTCCATAACTCAAGGCTGTAGGTATTGACAGACATACAAGGCGCGATTAATTTGCCAAATCTGCATTCAAGTCTCAGGACGTGGAAAAAAAAGTATCTAATAGGGGTAAATAGACTAAAACAAGTTCTCTAAATGTAGCAATGTGCCCCACTGCTCCCCTCCTGCTGCAGCTCAATCCCTCCTGATTGGTTTTAAAAATGCATGCGTGCACCAATAATCAGCACAAATCCATGTGGAGAATTTCACAAAGTCCACAAGTGTGCCCTTCAGGGAGAGGAGAGGAGTGACACAGGGCTCCGTAGTCAATGTTGTTACCACACTAGCCGGCGTGCGTCACGTCCTAATCCTTCCCCCTGGAACCCAGGCAGCGTTAAACTAGCTGGAATGAGTGCCATGCAGGGAGTAAATGGAGAGAGACGACCGTCCACAATGGCTCTGGAAAGTGGTTGCTCTTGTAAACGGGAGGATTAGAGGGAAAGAAATCCTCCTCTCCTTGTGTAGGTGTGCCCACATAGACAAAGCCTGGCGTTTACACTGTTTCTCTCTACCTACCAGTATATGCTTCAGTCCAGTGTGATCATCAGTGCAGTGGCAGTCAGGACATAGACATTAACCATTCATTCCATCCCATTCTGCTTGTCGTAAACAATTCAACACCAAGAAGGTGCTATGACTCTGGTTTGTGGTCTTTTTAATTTCCGTCTACACGGAAGAACGGGTCATCTTGCTCTTACATTTGAGCTAATATCTGAACAGCTTTATAATATTTACAAAAAAAAGTGGAGGAGCTCCAAGGAAATAAGACCTCCTTCTGAGGTAGTAGACAAAAATGAGTGGACTGCATTAAGTCAATATTAGAGTCTTTTTCATCATACAGCAAGCACAAAAAAACTGCAATGAAGAAGTCACTGGCATTAAAATTCTTCATTGCAGGCACCCAATTATGTGACACACCATTATTTTTCGATACTGTAAGATTTCCCGTGTCTAGATTGGGTTAATGAGTTTGGTCCAGATTAAGAACTCTTTAAGAATTGGATGCGTTGCCATGTATGTTTCTTTGGACATTCGTAGGCAACAGAGAATATTCAGATCACTTTGGTAAAATTTTCCTCTAGCACCATCATCAGGTTAAAACTTTAATTTTCCAAGAATTATGTTTAGGATTGTGTCTGTCAAATTTCTGGTCTCAAACAAATGTTAGCATGCTAACACAGTAAACCAATATGGAAAACATGAGCTGTGTTTTAATTCAGAGGTCACATCCTTTGAATGCTGCAGGCGTGGTGTCCGTGAGCCGCGCGAGCTGAACCGAAGCCTTGTTGAATGAGACGGTCTGGTCTACAGATCATTTCCACTCTCATTACTAGCTGTTTCCTCCTTACCCTTGCGTCACCTGCAGCGCTCCTGTTGCCTAGCAACAATGACAGCTGCAGGTAACTTACATGCATGTAGAGATGAAGCCAAAAATTTTTATTTTACAATTTCAGTAATAATAAATGCACTCCTCAGTAGCTTCATCATGTTCGCTCGAAAAAAAAGAAATTGTCACGGGCATGCAATGAATCTTGGGATGTGTTGGGCTGTGGCATGAGAGACGGAGGCCAATCGCTCTTAAAATGTATTTCTGGAAGTCTGCCGCCCTGAACTGAGAAACACCAGTAGTACACTTGTACTTTACATTAGCAACATTGTGTTAGTGAGCAACGTAGCATGCCTTGTGAAGCAGCTTGACTGCATATTTTTAGTCTCTTTTAACACGTTTACATCTTGAAAACTAGTTCTCCGACAACAAAAGACATTTTTTCACCTACATCCTACATTTTTTTAATGTTTCTGTATAGTAATTGTAATATTAGTTCTTAGTTGTTAAGTACATAGCATTTTATTTACACTCGTAATGTTCTTTTCCTCATTTGCGTCTGTCCTTCACATGTACTGAATTTTTGGCCTTCTCATTGGCTAGTAAATATCAAGCAGGTTGCGACTAATCACATTACTGCTGCCTTTCTCTGCCATGTTAATATTTCGAAGTGAGGTGGCCTTTGAGATCTTTCAACAGTTCAGAGTGCACACAGATTGCCATGGGCACCATTTGCATTCCACACCTGACGCCCTGATAAATGGGAGTAAGGCTGTCCAGGTAACATGGACAGGCATGACTGGAGAGAATTCCTCCCTCTGTCTCTCGAGCCAAAAATTTACTGATGCTTCAATCCTCTGTTCTCTGCAGCGTTGCTCTTTCCCTCCCTCTTTTGCTCTTTTCTTCCCACCTTTTGTCTAACTCTAAAGTCTCATTTTCATGTCTCTTTCCCTCTCCTGTAGGTTACTTTTTTGTAGTAATTTCATTTTTTTCCGGATTTTGCAATTATTTTCCTTCCTGCTTTCTTCAGTTACTGTCCAATTTTAGCAAATACAAATGCTTTTGCAAACAAGTGTATGCTCCCATGCAAGCTATGAATAGTTGCATTCTTTTTTATTTCAAATCAGTGGCATATAAGTGAAGTAAAAAAAGGCAAGAGCTTGCCAAGAGTGGGGGTGTCATTGTTGTCTTTCTGTCCCTGCATTGGACACTTGATAATCTATGTGTTCAGCTAACAAGCACCTCATTTTTAGCTCCCTGCAGAGTCTGATGACATAAAAATAACACTGGCTTTCATTATGCTAATATTTGGCGAAAAAGGTGTGGGCTGAGAACTGTGGGTGGGATTGTGCCTTGTTTTTTGAGTGTGTATGGGTCTGTGGGAGTGAATGTGACTGTGTGTCAGACAGCAGACTGGGTTTGGTTGATGGAGCCATTCAGTCTCGTAGACATGCCCCCCAGAAATACCGTCTGGTAATGTCTGCACTCTTCCAAGGTGTGTGCTGTGGGATGCCTGGCACCCTCTTTCCTCCCTCTTTTTCACTTTTCCATTTCCTTCACAACAAAACAGCCATAAAGCCTCATTGTCAAATTGAAAATTATACTCATGCAGCAAACTGTTTTTCCAATCACAACGAGCCTTGGTATTTTGAATGTGGCATCTAATCAGTAATGCTCCTCAAAAATTGTCAAAGATTTCCTTCCAAATGTTCGAAGAGTTGCAAAGTATAGTGGAGCGAAACGTCGAACACATGTTCATTAATAACAAGTCTATGGTGTAAATAGAAAAGCTAATCAGACAAACCTCGTCTTATGAGGTAATCAGGAGTTGTGTGTGTGCGTAAGGGTGCATTTGTGTGTGTGATCGGGCTCCCAGGTAATTATAGCAGACAGCTGCCATGGCATCCTGGATCAGTCCCACGTCAACGAGCCGCAAACACACTCTTTCACACACACACACACACACATACACACACACACAAAATAGGTCCCATATCAACATGGCACCATTATTAGCGGGCTGATGCCCAGATTTGTGTCATTTTATTCAGCATCTTAGACAAGCCTGGGCAAACTGTGTCTGCGATGCATCCAGAGTGGCTTGTAAGAAGATGAGATGCACCTGCCACGGAGCAAAGCAGAAGGAGCTGTCGAGATAAGGGGGAAACAATGATTTCAAACCGCTGCAAAAGTGTGCAGGATGCAGACGCTGTTGTGCTAAACATCCCCTGCCTTGTGTACAATGCAGGAGATAGTGATACCAGTCGGTCTCACCTGGCTGACAGAGACTGGAAACGCAGGGCGGGATGTGAATCTTTATCCCCTCTTCTTCCCACACCTGATCTTCCCCTTGATGCACCCGGATCTGTCAAAACTCTCCCCTCCCTCTTCTTCCTCCCTCCTCTCTGCTGTCTGTCTGTCTTGTCTGTTCTCCAGGCTTGGTGTGGTATCATGCCTGCATGCATCATGGACCTGCTAACAAATTACATAGAGTAGCCACTCTGCTTCCCCTCTCACTCAGCTGTCAAGTGGAGCCACTGAAGCATTCTCCCTCCTCTCCTCTCCACTTCCATGCATCCATCCATCCCTCCATTTCTTTCATCAAGTTTTTCCCCTTCCTGGCATGCTCCTTCGCCTGCTCACCCTCATGCTCCCCATCCCCCCATTACCTATGCCTGTATACCCATCAGAGCTGCAGAAGTTACCTCCCTCCACTTTGTCATTCCCCTTTATTTATCCATCAATCTATCCATCCCTCTCCCATTACTTTATATCTCTCTCCTCAGCTTTCCATCCTCCCACACAGACACATTAAAGATCTTGGGCTTTATTTTGGTTAGTCCTGCCACAGCGCAGACGCAAGTCTAAATTCTGAGTGCAAGGTAATTTGGCGATCCTCTTCAATAATTTTTTGATCATAAACGGAGGCATGTTTGCAGCGCAGCCTGGTGCAGTGGTGAAGTAGGAGGAATAGACAATCAGAAGTTGTGTCTCAGCTGATTTCAATCATGGGTGATCAGATCAGCTCCTCTCATTCCCTTTAAGACTGCTATGACACACCTTGCTGTCAATTTCAGCTAAAGAACAAGCAGACAAGTGCCAGCCAAATTTTGCACAGGAGGAAACTCACAAACTTGTATGGGAGGTTCAGGCTTGTAATCTGTCTGTGAATGTTCTCATTTGTCCAGATCATAGTTATCTGGGCAATTGAATCGGAAGCAACTGGACTTAGAAATATGTCTGTGAAGACGTTTCGTCTCTTATCCAAGGGGCTTCATCAGTTCATGCATGTCTGACTAGACTGGGCTGGTCAAACTAGCCCTTGTCTATCTAAATGCATCTGAATGTACTTGTATGTCAGCTCCTGCCTTATGTCCGTGGTGGCTACATTCGATTGGCGGAGACTGGCAAATTGTAGTTTCCAAATATGAGACAGTTCCCCATTTTTAGGGACTGTTGGCAACCCTAGCTGCTATCCACGACTCCAGCCATAGACTTAAGCTTAGCTGCTAGGCTTGCTAGCATACTGGCTAACTCTATAACCAGCTAATATCTGCTCATAACATAGCTTCAGTGTTTATTTTAGGGTTAACGGAGCAGACATAGCTCTGTGCTTGTTAAACTGTGCAGGGTGCAAGAGAGAATGACATAACACTTTTAGCCTTTGATTTTGGAAAGGGAAAACACGCATATATCTCTTTTGAAGTTCGCTAAACAACGACTGTCAATATTTAAAGTGCCCCAGACAAAACGTTTAGCCAAAACTAGTGTAAAATTCACAGAACCACATTGAAGAAAATCTAAAATGATTGCATGAGTTTTTGTAAAGTATGGTCATCACTGCCGGACTCTGGGGCACCAGGACCCTGGGCAGGGCTGGCAGATGCTACGCTATGATTGGCCAGGTTGCATTTTAAGGCAGTGCTTAGTGAAGTTAGTGGTAAAAAAACAAACGCATAGAAGAAGAGGATGCAACTTTATGAAGAGCAGGAAAGAGCCCAATCTGATAGCAGTCAGATTTCAGTGTAAACGCTGGAGATGCATAATGATACCATGTGTAAATGTATATGGTCAACTACTATCCAATCACAATACAATCACAAAAACAGGCATTTTTTGCAAGTTGTAAAGGGGGTCCTTGCCCCTGTCTGACACTAGGATTTTGGCCAACATTTGCATATTAATGGCTAGCTTGATTACAAAGGTATCCACCAAATGCCAATATCACAATGATGACTTCAATGGAGGAACTATGACTCAGACAAAAATGGTCTGGAGCTACTTCTTTCTGTTGTTTCAATGAAAAGGAAGAACAAAGGCTTATTTCAGTGTGACTTTTAGAGTTAATACAGTTTCCAGCACAGGAAATACACCCTGTGAATAAATACTTCTAAGAGTGGCTTATGGACATATATGTACATGGATCTCAGACTAATGCCAGATTTGGTTGAAATAACTAAACTGTAATTTATTGCTCCTTTGTTGCATTTACACTCACCTTTATTGATGTCAGAAAGCTGTGTGATTTGCCAGAGATGCATTTAGTGCGCAATATGTCACAGATTAGCAATAATTCTAGGCTAATAATAAGCTACTCAGCAGCTGATGTTTCATTTGATTACCTGCTTGGGGATTTGTTTCGGCAGACATGTGGGCAGTGAGCCTGAGTGGTGGATGTCTAACCTGACACTCAGACATCAGGGCTAAACACGGCAAGCTCTGCCAGTCTGTCTTCGTGGCAGCAGAGGAGCGAGACACGGCTGTGATTAATAGGCTGACGGTGGAGCCCTGACCTCTGAAGGTCGCCAGGTTGTTTCCTGTTTGACTAGCCACATGAGTACACACACAGCACACTTACTCATAACCATATCCAAGAGCGCACACAGAGGCAGTCTATCGCACCACTGCCTCTGCACCATTTCCTCCGAGACAATATTCTGTGTATTTAGTGGCCACTAAACAGCTTTGAATATCAGAGTCTCAGGTTTACTGGTGTGAGACGCCTTGGCTTTTCATCAGACAAGTAACCAAGTCAGGATCATAAATAATCCTGATGGTGTGCTTGTGCTGTATTTCACAGACAAGTGCTAATTGGTGTATCTCCAAGTTCTCTTCTGTTGGGAGATGATGAGAAAGATAAAGATGAAGGCCAAGCTCTTTTTCCCATAAGTCATAGCAGTGGAGCCATCTGGTCTGAGTCATCATAGCTAATGCCCTCCTCAACCTTCCTTGACCTTGATGGCAGTCAAATAGAACCCATCCCACCCCTTGGTGATCCTCTTCCTTACCACCTCCTTAATAAAGCTGCCCTATTGATATGCATTACTTTCCACTGGAGAGCAAGTCTACCTCTCTAGGTGCTGGTAGGTGGGAAAGGGTCCTGACCCCCAAAGCCCGGAACAGAATGGGAAAGAAGCTTACGGTATTTCACTCAGAGATGGGTTTCATAACCTGGATGCTCTGATAATCACACTGTACTTGGGTTTACCCAAGTTCAGTATTTGCTTTTGTGTATCTGGAGTAGCTGTACTTCATCAGTTTACAACCAGAGACATTTCTTGTACAAACCTGCTGCTCTAACCTCAAGGTGTGACCCTGGTGTTTCATTGGCCCAGATGTCTTGAATTACATGAAATACAATTACTTTTCAGAGCAACCATTGAAACATGCTTGTAATTTAGATTCAGATGGAATTTCATCAACTGTGTAGGTGAGAGGAGTGTTAAGTGTGTGTTAACCAATGAATAATGACAGATTGAAACAGATTTCCTAGAGAAATATAGGTGTGAGGATGGTAGCTAAACACAACCTGAGGGGCTCCCCTAATGTATACACCTACAGGGGTCATGATGTTGATGTTGTCCTACACACTCTTTGTTGCAGTAGTAGCAAAGGACAGAGTTGTACAGGTCTTTCCTACTACAGCTTTGCTTTTTTTTCCAGTAACACTTTAAAGTAAGGGCCACAAAAATTGCATAGGCTAGTTACCAAGGAACAATTGAGAAACTAACCGCTCGTTAACCATCAGTTCATTAGTAACTAGTCATCAAATTATATGAGTCACTAATAATTAGTTAATGATGAGTTAATTGAGTGTGGAAGAGATCAGGAACGGCTTGGGAATTGATTGCTTTCTATAAAATTTTTCCTAATAATTCCCAATGAAGATCTGTAAAGGGTTGATGAATTACCACAGACTGGACCCTGAGATTATATATTATAATATATATAAGGGTGATGCCCCCCTTTACGGTAAGGAAGGAGAGACTTGGAAACTGAACAGATATTCATGAAGTAATGACTCAGTCTTCAGTAACCACTCAGTGTGAAACACCCCTTTACTTGACACTAGGTGGGTAAATAATTTAAAGATAATGATAAAGTAATGAAGGTCTATTTAGTAACCACTCAGTCAGATGCAGGCCTATCACTACTTGTGGTGCATTTAAAACAGTTACAAATGATTAAAAAAAAAGTGGTCAGTGTGAACCCTTCACAGATATTCTTGAACAAAATAATTACTTATTAATTTATTAATATAATAGGCCTATCTCATGGTCTGGTCTCTGGTAACTTTTAAAGGAAGTACTTATTGATGAGTATTAAGGTATTAAGTCATTCCTGATTCGTTCCTCATTTGTTCTTTTAACTAACTAATCATTAACTGATCGTAGTTACTCATATATTTTGATTAGTTCCTTAACTGATGGTCAGCTAGCAGTTAGTTCCACATTTGCTCCTTGTTTGTTTCACGATACAGACTATGCCAGGGAGTGGTGTGTGATGGATTGTATTTGAATTTATCAAAGACTTGTTATATTTCAAATGTAGTTTCTTGAAGCGCAATTGCAGACAGGAGTTATAACAGGGTTTAAAGTTCTCTGACACTGTGCAGTCCGGCGTGGGGCAGCCGCCGGGTTTAGAATCATTTACAGGTAATTATATGGAATGATCTGTGCACATTTTTTAACTGTTGTGTATCAAGAATATAGCAGTTCATACATATACAGCATATAGCCATAAGGAACCCTATATTTTGTATTTATCAGATAGACCCACTTTATTTTATTTTATTTTATTCAAAAAGAACTTGGTGTACCCTGTTAGTGAAGTGTCAGCTCAATAATGCATGTGATAACGCTACTCTGAGAAAGCGCTGCGGTGAATAGGCTTTTCATTTTTGTTTTTGTATCATCGTCACAATCCTTTGGACTAATTTGGTGATCGTTTGTAGCCTTATTATGTAGCAGCAGCACTATTATGCCGCGTGCACTGTTGAGAAAATAACGAAGGAACGAGTAGTGGAATGTCTTAAAGAGGCGTTTGGATGAACTGTTCTGAATTGCATTGAAAGTTGCGCTTGGGCTCCTGACTGAGGGTGAATAGGCCAAATAATTAAGTCTTCCGCCATTGAAAATTTTTAAGCTAAGGTGACGATTCGTGTTTTGAGATAATAAGATTGACATTTGGTGCTATTGTCTTTCTGAAACAGGTCGCAATATGCGCCACAGCTGGCATCCTTCTGGCTGGTAGCCTACAGCTCATTAGGCTGTTTTTAGCATCAACCACCACAGTAACATTATATAACGATAACCTTCCGTTTGTGTTCAGGACGCGAGCCTTATTTGTCAGTGCACTTTGTAAGTGTGTAAGAAAGGTATTAACAAACAAAAGACTAATTACTTAAATTAATGGCCTGGTGTCTTGCAACTTATCACTATGTACTTTAAAGACCGTCATAAGGAATTATGGAGTTAGCACAAGATCATTTAAATGCAACTATCCCGCAAAGACACAATACATTTCTTCCCATCTGTAATCATTTGGCATGTACATCTTTCTGTTAATGTAGCATTCATCCATATAAAAGGTTTCTAAAAAAATTATCATGAACATCAGTTTACGATCTTTTCACCTCCTATTTGGTCTTTAAGTAGTGACGTAACATCCTTTTAAAATAGGCTACCATATCCGGGTCCATATTGTCAATATGCTGCAGTGCTGTGTCCCATCTAGTTTTATTTTCATTCTGTTGCTTTCCTTGCGATGAGAAACACAAGAGGACATTGCTGCAGTTATTAAAGTACGTTAGATGAATTATGAAACCGTTTTGGCTGCAGCGGGTGAGTGGTAATGTTAGCTAGCTGACGTTAGCATCCTTTCACTTAAACATAACCAACACTGTTTGGATATCACTGATAAAGGTTATGGTAAAGTTAACGAATTAAACTGTGTTTTTGTTTTAACCAAGCAAGAGTGTACCTGATAAAGCCAGTTAGGATTGCTGTGTCCCTAACAACCTAACATTGTAAAAACACGTAATCTTAATGAGGGATATCCGCATGGGGTCGATTTTGTTTAAGTGAATGGATGCTAACGTTAGCCAGCTAACCTTAGCACCCACTTGCTAAGGCCAAAGCATTTTCTTCCTTCACCTAATGTACTTAATGAACTGCAGCCACACTCTCTTGTGATTCTCATCGCAAGGAAAATGACAGAATGAAAATTTGTTTACTCAGATCTGTTTAAACTACATGGGAAACAACACTTTGGCATATTAAGAAGAAGGGGCTTGGACCTGGATATGGTATTTTGAAAGGGTGTTACATCAGACTGAAAGACCAAATACCCTGAGTAACAAAGCACTCAAGGCAACAGGGTAAGGAGGCAGGAACTGACACCTTCTGAGTCAAGTTGGAGAATCGCTTTGGAGATGTAACAATTTCTTTTCTCTAATTACAGGGCCATTAAAATCACCCTGCATGAAATGTAACAAACTTGTCAACAAATAGACAAAAATGGATTCCTTTGCCTATTTTGATGCACGCAGAGAGAAAAGCAGTTTAGTGACATGAAGATACTACTAGTAACAGCAATGATTAAAATGTCACACATAGGAAGCCAAGAGGTGTGAAAGTGAGAACTGCTGAGTGATTCTTGGGCAAGCGAAAACCTCACTTCTCCAGCAACACACTCCTACTGAGTGAACTAAATATGTACGCCACTGACAGGCTCAGAATCGCTCAAATTGCCCAGTGTTCCCTGTTGTCCCAAGATGGCCGAGCCTGTTCTGCACTGAGCTGCAGCTGCAGGTAGTAATTACTGATTAGGCTGTGGAAAGTGGGGACAAATGCACTGTATAATCAGAGAGCCCGTCGACAGTGGGAGCCCTTCACAATGGCTTGTAATTAACAAGATAATTGGTGAGAGATGGCAAAGATTTCTAGAGTTCTTCCTTATTTGCGTGTCATTTTGCACAGAGTTCTTTATGACTTCTTTTTTCATCTGTGAAGGTTGAGGCGCTAATGATACTGTGTCCTATGGTGTGACTTGCTTGTGTTGTGGATTCAAACTGAGAGCATGCAGCTGAGGAGGGAAGTGAAGCAGCATGTGTGGCTGCACCTGTACACTCGCAAGATCTAATATTTGTTTTGTGGAGTGATCCAGAGTCATTTTCTCTGAAAGTGTCATTTCCACTGCTGCTTGTTTCGTTTGTATGTCTGAATGCGCAACAAGCCCTTTTAAGCATTGTTTTTTTTCCTGTAAGAAAGCCCTGGAAAGCTGTTGGTAGATCCTTCTTTTAGCCCCTGAGGACATCTCTCCATATGTATTCATTAGAGTTATTCTTACAATAACTCCAGTAATGAGTGCTTAGGCGGCTTCCTTACGAATACCGTTCAGTACATCACACACTCAGATAGGAAGATGTTTATCACTCCTTTTCCAATTATATTTCTCCAGATTAAGGTGTCGCCGTGGCACTTGTGTCCTTGACAACGCCGCTGTTATTTCACCCTTCTCCCAAGTACCCTTAATCTGAGCGGATATGAAAACTCTTCATGTGTAATTTTTCCCAGTTAGCCACAGTAGTGCTGTCTGTCCTACCTCTTAAGCCCACATCATGGGGGTTTTTTTGTTGAACGACTTAAATGCGAAGTGTGGTTAATGCTTGATTTTTCTCTCTTCCTCTTGTTCTGATTCTTTTCCCCTCATTGTGAATTTAAAGGACTCCCTGCTGAACTCAACATGAGGCATTGGCTCTCACTAGGTAGGATTAAAAAAGAGCCTCAATGCCACAAACAAACACCATGTTTATTAGATTTTGGCTCATCGAAACGAGCAAAAAAAGGAATCTACCTCGGTAAACTGATGAAGCATGAAGGGTTTTAATAATGTATTAGGTTTTCAAAATTCAATTTTGAAAATGTGCGCCACTGGGAGAAAAGAAACAGCGACATAGAACAGAGTGTATATTTGACAGGTGACATGATTCTTTTTCCTGTAATTGATTTGCTTTGCCATTTGTTTCCCCCTTTTTTCATTCTTTGTGGAGCGTAGGAGGCAGCTTGGTGATAGATGAACCTGGTGAAGTTCATTTTTCCCTCTGTGCTGCTGGGTAGCCTCCAGTGCAATGAACAGTGGTCCCTTTTTGTGTAGGTTATAGCAGAATAGTAATGTTCCCCACTTACTAAACATGTGTCCTCAACTATATGTCAGGTTTTTAGTCTGCATAGTGCTTTAAATTTTCAAAAGAGAGAGAAACACAACATGAAGGAGGAAAAACAGAAGGCTTTTCCCCCCACAGGGTGATCCTTTCAGTGTATTAAATGCTCTTTTGTTTGTTTGTCGATGGAATGACAAGGGGTGTTGTGGACAATAACCAGTTTTTACGACAGGCATGGAATGATATGAAACTTTCATGTCACAATAATCCTGTTGAAAATAATTGTGATTGTCAATATTATTCTGATATTAGTCAAAATATGCTTAAACTTCAAAATAAAAACCTAAATTGCACTAAACACACTGAAATCTCTTAAGGTATTTTGTTGGGTAAATGCATATTTTTATTCCACCACAGTTGAGACATTCATCTCCTTACGAATCTTCAATAAGTAATCATGAATCATAAGGTCCTCCTGCACAAATAAAGGATAGATAACTAGGGGTAACCTCAACTTTCTGTCTTTTTTTTTTTTTTGCTTTACATTGCAAATATTTGCACACATCTTATTTAATTTGTTTTCTGAGGTTAGTTCAATGTGTGAACCAAGCCAGCAGCCATGGTGACAGGTTGAAACAATTAAATAATAAATCAGCAGACTTACTTTTTTTTTAAGTCATTTATGTGGGAATATTCCCATTTATCTTGATTCATAGTTCTCCTTAATAATAAAAATTCACCACCATAAAATTATTGGGAATGTTTTTTTTAATCCCAATACACGATAAAATAGATTACTATCCTATTCCCATTTGATTGTAGCCAGGACATTTTAAATATGTATTGATATAATGTTAATGATACTCACATGATCATGTCATGTAAATAATAAAGAGTCTCTTAAATCCTTTTGGTTCAGGCTTTGTTATAGTAGGTGGCAGTGATGCACCTTAACACCACCCACCATAAAACAAACAAAAGAAATAAATGCAATTGTTTTTTTTTTTCTGCACACTTATGTTACAATTACAGACTCTCTCTCCACCCCCATCAGCCGCATGTTGAGTGTCACTGTTTTACCAAAGAAAAGAGGAGAAAAAACACAAAAATAAAAGTTAGAAATGAATTTGACTGTTTCTTTTCAAATTGTAGATCAAAATAAACGTGATATCTGACAGCCACAGACATTACACATACATTAATGTTGTATTTATCACTGATTGTGTCAAAAACACTTAAAAATAAATACTAATCAATACTTTATCTTTCGTTTTTCATGGCTTTCTTGATTTTATCTCCATCAGGTAAGAACTCCCTACCTCTTTGTTTATGTGTGTTTGTGTGTGTGTGTGCTGTACGCATTTCATCGCTTGTGTTTCATTGTGTCTGACACTTGTGTGAGTCACTGACCGCTCACTAACAGGCCAAGAGGCCTGTGTGCCCAATCTCCTGGACGTAAACCTCCTTGCAGTGTGAAGCACAGGTCAGCTGCATGTTGTCATACATCATGTGCATCCTGCTGTGTTTGTCAGCTGCTGAGAATTATATACCCATAAAGTATAGAGTGTATGGGGGATGTATCACCGTCTGTAAGGAGTATATAATGCACAGTTAGCTTGTGCTTTCTGACTCGAGCATTATCCTCAAGGTTGGTCTCATGTGACGTTGAATCATCCGCGTAGTCACTGGTGCTTGTTATTACACGGCCCTCTTCACTTTCTGAGTAAAAGTTTGTGCCTGCTGTAGCAGCCGCAGCTGCGGCGCGCAGCCACAGCTATGAACAGATCGAGCACTTTGACAATTAGGGCTGAAATAGCACAATAGCAATTGTTCACACCCATTGTAATTCTGTTTTGTCGAACCGCACGCCTGTAGGTGATAGCCTTGCTGTCTTTGATTTCTCCCTTTCAGTCAATGTTTTTTCTCCCCTCTCTTCCCTTCGTCTGCTTTTTCCTCTGGAATACTCATTCAATTTTTACTGCTGTATGAGACTGTGAACAGCTTGCGGGGCGGGAGCGCAGTAATTACCACGGTTATGTCAGGCGGAGCTGAGAAACGTAGCCTGGGGAGGAGAAAGGCCACTGTGCGGTGATGGCCCCCCGAAATTAATGGAGAATTGGAAATGAATCAATAGCTAATGAAAATGTGTGTTCACACTATTACTGCTTTTATGACGGCTGTAGCCTCGGGCGGGACGCTTTGTCACCCGACTTCACAGCGAGTGGTGGTGCCCATCTGTGTCTCTCTCTCGCTCTCTCTCATCATATTCATCTCTCTTTTTTCTCATTTCTCTGTAATGCTTTCTGTTTCTCCGCACCTCCTCCTCTTTTCAGCCTGTGATTCTCTGGTCCCAAATTAACTGAGGTAGGAAAACAGGCTTCATTTCATATTTAGAGGGAAAAAATAATTGTCCCATCAATGTTAAAGGTTAAGGATGTTGGGCCTGTGCTGTGAAAAGGCATGTCTATATCATTACAGAATTCATTTAGGAAATTACAGGCTAAAGCCGAGGATACACTGTGTGATCTCGGCCTGTTTTTGACCCAATTTCGAGATGCGCAACTCATTTTGAAGTCGGGCCAACTTCCAGTGTCATTGTGTGTCATTTATCATGCAGTGTACGGGAGGAGCGACACACGATCTGATGATGGGATGGATTTCCGACATGTCAAAAATTTTGGTCGGCTGTCTCTAGGCTCTCGCACAGTTGAAGCAGAGCTGCGGGCCAATTTGCCGAAATCAGAGCCTTTTGTTCTCACTGCGCCTGCCTGAGGTGGCAAACAGAGCATCTGAATGCCATGGCGACACGCACACAACAATGAAAAAATAAAACAGATCTACAGTAATCACAGTGTAGCTAATTTGGGCTATCAAGTTAAAAACAGTAAGAGTACCTAACTCACCTCCAATTCTCTCTGCAAAATGAATAAGCCGTAACGTTGCTGTCCAGGTATTCCAAGCCATCCGTGAGTCGGTACACGCCGGCACATCTTTTTTTTAAAGGTTTTGACACACAGGATAGCGCAAATTATCGAGGCTGCCTTTGTCAGTATTGTTGCTAGAAAAAAAAAAACCTGCCTGTGAGCTTTCAAACAAATCTTTCTTGATAATTGTCCAGAGCCAGGATGGTCCGTTGGGGCTGACGGGCTGTTTTTACACGTACAGTGTGAGCACATAAATCATGAGCTTTGGCGTCACATTGCAGACTCGTACAGTATGAGCTGGAGTTACGACATGTTGAAAACTCGTACAGTGTATGCCAGGCATAAACAGCGGCCTTTGTAGTTATTGTTTTTACCTGCCAAAGCTAAGTCTCATGTTTACAACTCAAAATTTTTTGAGATTTTTGAACTACTTGTTTTTGATGTCACACAGAGTTCAGAAAAGCTCCTTTATCTTGACTGGTGTCTGTTGATTTTGCTGGCTGTTGGGATGGGCATTTCAAGCAAAAGGGCTCTTTGACAGTCACTCAGCATTATTCGACAATTGTTCGAAAATAGCGGTACCGCCCCCTCGAAACACACACACACGCACATCGCACACCCGACACACAAGGAGTTAGGCTATTCAGCCGTTTCTCTCACCGTAAGTTCACCAGGTTTTCAGCATTGCTTTAGTCTGCAATAGTTGCTAAAATAACAACAGGTGACGTCACAT
>JAQLOL010000013.1:17804733-17830122 GCA_029783665.1 Naso thynnoides
CAAACAGCAGTTTCCTTGATGTTGTTTTTGCAGGCAGTGTATTTGAAGAATGTTTCGACACTAGCAACTGTCTGGATTAGCAGCTAAACGCCGAAATGAAAAGAACCAAATGCACTGCAGTAAACGCTCATATTACCACTCATGCCACAGGGTTGTTTTGGTTTTATGAGGGTGCAATATTCCCTGTTTTAATCACTTTAGCTCAGTAATAATATTGTTTTAATTCACTTTACAGTTTCTAAAGGCAATTTAAACTAATTTGCTGAAATTACTGTTGTATTCTGTTACAGTAAACCTCTTTAACAAAGGCTGCAACTGCATATTAATTAACAATAACTGCTTTGTCTTACAAGAAGTGCTCCACGTAAACATTGCATATTTACAAACTTTAAAAAAAGAATTTTAAAGCTGCAAGCAATGCATCCATCCCCTCAAAACTAGCTGGATTTGTAGAATCTTAAGTCCGACCTGACATTGACGTGTTCTCTGTCCACATTGCAAAAAATTTACACTCAGTTTGAGTTGAAAGAAAGAAAGTAACAGCAGTATCCCGCTGATCTTCCCTGAGAATGTCTGTCCAAGCTATTTTAGCAATTAGCCGTGGGCTCGTCGTTGATTGGTAATTTCTTTCAGGGCCAAAGCAGGGCAGTTAGCCAGCCCCTTCTAAATTCCCTCATCCTCATCAAGCCTTATTTCCTACTAATGAGGTTTATAGATTACAACTTTACCTCACACGTTTAACAAAAGATTAAATTGGCAGAACTCTGCTGTGAATATGTTTTTATAATACACTTGTAATGAGTGAAAGTTGAGGAAATGTGAAGCGCTAAGCAGGAATAAGTCATTGGACATGCTGAACGAGGCCGGGAGGGACAGAGCGCTCAAAGAGGCGCGTAATGCTGTCGGATAGCTCCTAAACGAAAGTGACGTGACAGCGCTAATGAGACGTCTTCACATTACGTGTGACTCCTGCCTGAGGGACACATTATAGCAGACTTAATGAGAGGAGATATTGTACACAGGCACTTTTGTAGCTGAGCGATGAGACCGTCGGCCTTGCTGCTGAGGTACAAGCCGCCACAGCAAGCAAGTGTTTTGTTAAAGGGGCTGACAGGATGAGCAACAGGGAGTGCAATGGCTAAATGCTCATGACTGCGACCGTGTCTGATTGTAGTCTGGTTCACATATATCCAGGGAAGACTGGAATCACTGTGCTTAAACCTACGAAACCAGTGTCAGTCTAGAGAGGAATGTAGGTTAGCAACATTTGTGTCATCAGTGTTTACAAGACAACTGTTGCCTTAAAGCGTGGCACTAATTCTCGTGTGGTTGTAAAGGTCTTGTATTATATTCGATGAATAATTTCTTGCAATGAATATGAACCTTGTACATAATATCTCAGCCTGTGTTTGGGCTGGTATTTAGTCTCGTATGTGTCACTGTAACAGAATTAGACAATAGGCTTGAATGTACAACAAACATACAGCTGGTCATACTTAAATGAGCAATGATCAAAATGAGTTGCAGCAGAAAAAAACACTCCACCCCTCTGAACTTAGACATGACCGACAATACTGAACATGCAACAAAACCGCAGATTTCCACTGTTCCACTGTTTTTTGTTTTTTGGGGTTTTTTGGCCAATGTGTTTAAGTAATAGAGGTCATGTGTAATGAGCATGTTTGGATATCAGTGGTTGTTATGCGGTAGAATTAGGAAGTCAATCAAAATATAATAGGATGAATAATATAGTTGTGCTTGTAGGAACAGTAGAGCGTTTGCATTATGTGGCGCAGTGAGAGGGATTATAGACCACACAGTGCTGAGGTACTTCTGAGTGTATTTCCAAAGGTTTCTAAATGAAGTTAATAATATCTAATTGGAAACAAATCTAAAATGTTGATAAGTGTAATCGTATTCCTGACATCAAACAATTCTGAGTCAAGTTTAGAAAGAAAGAATGGTTCAGTATCGGATCTCCTCTGTCCTTGTGCTGCTGTTAGAGGAGAGGCCGGTTGTCTCAGTCAGCAGCAGTTCACAAGAGTTTGTGAGATTTTAGATTTGTGGAAAGCTGAGTTAAACGGTCAAACGGCATACAGGCAGCTTCCTTTTTAAGCTAGTTTGTAACAACGTGCTGTTAGCTGCAGAGCTAGCGTGCTGTGCTGTGACTAAAAACTGATCCGCAGAGATCGTCTCCTCTCAAATATAAACGGACCTAATTAGATCGGTAAACACAACACTGCTGTTTCACGTTAAAAATCAGCGTTCCCCTGACGGACACACGACATCAGGAGGGTGATTTTCTATACCTTGTGAGTTAAGTTGCTCTTTTTCACCAAACTGAAATGAGCTCAGCTGCCTCGTCGACTCCCTGTAAAACACACTTTGGTCATCTTAAAATTAAATACCCCAAAACTAAGCTGGTTTACCCTAACCCACTGTCCTAAAAAATCACCAACTCTAGGTTAGATGTGAACACTTCTGGGGCTTTGAGAGGGTTTGAGCTTCTTTTTGCTGACAGCTGCTGAGCGCCGGTGAGGTCTGGAGGAGGAACTGACGAAGGAGTTGGGACTCAAGGCGGAGTCATCTACAGACAACAGGATAGCTCAGAGTTTCACCTCCTCACACACCGAGATTTCACAGCTTTGACTCCTTTCAACTTAAAACTGCAACAAGAAAAGAGTTACCATTTAAAAACTTTTTCACCTGCATTAAGTGAGCACTCTTCAGTTTAATTTGCCACCCATCTGCACATTTGGCACTGTGAAAATGACAAATGTACCAACAAGCTGACTTTGCATTTTTTAAATGTATGACACAATTTCACACGATGACATCCTGTGTGCATAAAACATTTACCGGTAACTTTGAACTGTAAAGGCGCTCAGTAGCATCAGCCTAAATACTGCTTTAGTTCATGTTGCAGCTGCTCTTCCAGGATATGCTGTCGCTACAGGAAGTGCTGATCAGGCTTGTATGAAGAACTTAAAAGCCATGCTTGAGTAAAAGTAAACATACCTTACTGAAAAAGGACTTTGATAATAGTGAAAGCTGCCTTTTAGAATATTACTTGAGTGAAAGTCTTAAGGTAGCTGGTATTTACTCAGCCTAAGTATTAAAGTACAGTGAATATGAATGTACTTAGTATTGAAAGTAGAAGTACAAGTAAAAAGTATATTTTAAAAGAGTCAAGTAAAGTGATAAAAGAAATACACTTTCTTAACTCCAATGACTGATTTGAACACAAAAGGCAAAACTTTAGCTCAAGCTGAATCTGAAACTTGCCAACTGCCGCCAAGTCATCACAACAAAATTTATTTGATTTTATATTATTTGATTTAAAATCAAACGTAAAACATGACGGCAGCAGCACCCAAAGTAAAAATACAGTCGTTACTTGTACATATTAAGAGCACCTGTTTGCACTTGTGCCCGACATGAGTAACCAATGATCCACCTTCTTGCAGTCTGTAATCCAACATGATTGGCTACCAAAACAAAACAAAACAAAAAGTCATTTGCTAGTACCAAAAACCTCATTTGAAATGTAATGGTGTAAAAGTATCCTTTTTCTTTAGTTAAGTAAAAGTAAAATTCCACAGAAATACAAGTACAGATATTCAAAAAAACTACTTAACTACAGAAATGAAATATTTCTTCTTCGTCACTATACAACACTGGTGCTGTTACATTTAGGAATGATGCTGGGCAGAGGATGTAAGCTACAGTTGAGGCAGCCATGTGCGATGTGTTGACACCCTGCTCGGTGTGCTCTCGTCAGGCCTCAGCCGTTGTCGGGCTGACAGATGGATATCCAGCTTCTATTGACTGGGAAAGAAGAGGGGAGAAGAGAAAAGAGAGGGTCACCGCGAGGTGTGTGTGCAGGGAGGGAGGGTATGATCGTCTGTCCAACTCTCCACAAGACACAAGTCACACCTCATTAGTAGGTAGTGAAAAAGAGAATGGCAGTTATGTCTGTCATTTCACACAACACACACACACACACACACACACATACAATTCTACCCCAATTACCCCTGTACTGTCCCTTGAGCTGACGGGTTGATTTATGCTGACAGGCACCCCTCTCGAAAGGGGTGAGGGAGTCAAAAGAGAGGAGAAGGAGAAAAGTGATGGTAAGGTGAACACTGGGGGAGTTCAGAAGGGGGAGGAGAACAGAGAGAGGGGAAAGGGGGAACCACATCACACGGCACGAGGCAGAATGAAACATGTCTCCTTGTCATCTGCCACACACTGTAAATGAATGGCCTCAGCCATCAGCAACTTATCTCGGAGGCCTCAAAGTGGAGGCAGAGTGTGGGCAAAACGAAGGAAAAGGAAGTTTGAAGATGGTAGACAAGAGTTGCTGCCACAAACTCACTGTAATTTGTTACAGTTTTTAAAGGCAAATATGACAGGATGGAATTACTCTGCTAGCACTCAGGCAGTCATTTGCAAATGCCATAAGATGCAGGTATAAATCTCCAACCTAGATCCACTCAATCTGAGGCCTCTGAGCTCCTGTGCTGCAGCTGCCCTGACAGGAATGTGTTTACTTGAAAAGACCTCTCCAGTTTATGGGAGGTATAGAATGTGACTTATTACATTCTAATCTAAATTTATAACAAATGTTTTTAACCGTCAACCATTTTCAAATGTTTAAACCAGGCAGTCGCAGACGTGCGGCGCTGCAAGTTCAAACAAGAGAACCAATCAAAAGCATCAGAATAGCATCAGACTTTACTAAACGGCCTTGACTGGAAATGGAAAAGCAACAAGATGATTATTTAACATATAGCCAAAGCATTTTTTTTAGAACTTTTTATTTAGATTTTTTCTTCTTTTTTTTTTCTTAAACATTGAACAGTATCTGAGACAAGATCCATGGTTAAAAAATAAAAAAATTAAAAAAAGTACAAAACATATCCCATACATAGATATTGCTGCATATGATGCAAATGTGTATCAAATATACATTATACAGTGTAGTAATAAGGAAAAACAAACAGGATGAACAATTAGACAAACAAAGATAAATAGCTGAAGCTTTTTACAGAACATATTCAAATGTAACCTCCTTTGCAATGATTCACCTTTTCATAAGTAACTGTAATTTAATTACACTTTTTTCTCAGTAACTGTAACTTATTACATTGACATTTATTTTGTAATTAAATTACTTAATTTTTTTTTTTACATACAATGAGTTAACTTCCCAACACTGGTCATAAAAAGAGGACTTTAAAAGATTTGGTCGGAAACTTGATGCGCCCGAAATTTCATCGAAGTAAGTTTAAAGACAAGTAGAAAGTTTTTGACCTGATGAAACTTGTTACTGTCAAAATTTTAGTTCAAAAGTTTTAATTCTTTTTGAACTCCAGCGACTATTGTGGCCTCACAGTAAGGTTGATCTGGAGCTGTTTCGCTACTTTCATGATCTTCATCAGCACGTAGTTTCTTCAGTGTCGTGAAAGTTTTCAAAAGTCAACTTTTCAGCCAACATGGAACCGGTGTTGAAGTCAACAGAGAAAACAGAAAAGAAACAGAAATTTTCTAAATCATCTGCTGATGAGGATCATGTGAAATAATTATTAACTCGAGAGCGGCCGGACCTTTGGGTGACACAGCTTATGAGAAAAAACAACTGACTTTCATCCTTTCTCGCAGTTTGCTTACCATTCTTGGGACGTGCCTGGACTTGCCTTAAAAGACTCGAGACTTGACCTTGACTAAGCTTAAATGGCATGGGGTGGAAATTTGGAACGTCAGAAGAGAAATCCTCACTTAACACTTCCTGCTTCCAACTTTTCTTTCAGTCCATCAGGTCAGTCAGAGAAAGACACCTGCATTTAGATTCTATTCATCGGGGATTTTCTTTCTTTCTTGCCTGCAGCTGAGCGATTAGCAGCACGCCTGTTGAAAGTTAGACATCTGCGCTCACATCATGGTAAACATTTCACATGCACTGCCACTGCACAAAACAGCATCTCGCATTTGAGGCATTAACAACGGCGATGAAAGATGATCACACGGCACAGAGTATTATCAGCACATCAGACAGTGAGTGATGAGTACAGTGACTGCCTTAATTTATGCATTGCTACTCCGTCTTGTCACCGCTGTTCAGCTCGAAGGATTTTACTTCCACCATGAGGAAGGCAGGATGGAGAGAGCGAGGGAGAGGGAGAAAAAAAAAATAACAGTGGCAAGCGTGGATTTTCTACTTCCTCTCTGACCAAATCCCACCATTTCAGGAGATTAACCTCGGCATGCGATAAATGTTCGACTTCTTCTTCCCTTCCAATTTCCTTGGAGCTAGAAACTCCAGAAGCCAGCGCGGCATGTAAGATAAAAAATGATCACCTAATTCACTCAAGCACAAAATACATTTCTGGAGAGAGGAGGAAAAGCTGGCAGCGGAGAGAGAGAGAGGAAGAGAAGGAGTGTGTCACCAGTGCACTTCATCACTCCGCCATTCAGAATTCTCCTCAATCAATTATTATTAAATGAAGCACTTATTCAAACGGACCTGTGTATGGCTAATAGTTCGTTGCTCTGTGATTGTCTGTAGAATTTCTTCTTTTTCTCTTATCCTGTTGGGTTAATCGCATTGTTTAGCTTTCTCTGCTACCCATAGTGCACCTCACATGGCAGCTGTGCTCAATCGCCGTTGATTGCTGAAGGTGCCCTCTGCAGATTGCTGCTGCCACTAAGCCATTTAAATGGAGTTGTTAATAAAATGTAGCGATGATTGCCTTCCACTTCCCTCTCGTCTCTGGTTTGGCAGATGGTTGTCGCAGGACTAATGTGGAATTTGGGCTAACCATCAAACTGTACTTAAATATTAAAGTGGCGCTGAAATTAAAATTAATTTTTTGCTGAGGAATTTGAACATACAGATATACTTGTAGGTTGTTTTGAGTTTTGCACTTTATTTTACATTTGAAGCTTCAATTAAGGCTTTTGAGTGAAGCTTTGAAAGGCAGTCGTCCTTTTTCTGTGATGTCACCCCCTTTTAAAAAGGTGATTTTTTTGAATTGCATTACTTCATTGACTTTAACGTGGCATCAATTATATGTATTTGTTTGATTTGTGCAAATTTGTGCCAACACATCTAGACACTATAAATAAGCCATGAGGTAGCGAACAGCTGCAAACCCCGAGGATGTGTGTATGTTGCATGTTGTTTATTTTCAATTTAGAACATTAACACTTTATTAATAGAGTTCAGATCTTTCAGGTATTTACTTAGAGCCTCTTTTCTCCTCGTCTTCTCTCTCTAGGTTTATAAATTAATCTAATTAAACTACCTAGGTCTGTACCTCCCAGGCTGAAAACTTGAAAAATGACTCTGGGACAGAGTCATTTCTGGTGTAACTCTGGGTGTTTATTCCTCCAGAAGTTACAGTCTCCCCTTGGCTCTCTCCTCCAGAGCTTCCTGGCTCCCAGCAGCTGTCTGCAGGTGTTCGTCCCCCATCTCTGCCCACGTCTTCTTATGCTTTTTAAAGACCTGCAATATATGTGACACAATACAGATGTTGGTTTAATATTATAGTGACAATAGTACAAATGAAGCTTCAGAGGTTCTATTTTGTACAGCCCTTCACCAGCGACCACAGAGAGACACAAAAGATCTGCCAAAAAAAATACAAATGTTGTTACCGAATCCTTTGTAGTCGGTCTGAGTGTCTTACTGTGATGTAGATGGTGTGAGGGGCCTTTTACATGTATGTGCCCAGAAGCCCATTGTCTCTGACGTCATGTTCATACCTGATAGTCCACTTTCTTAGTACGCACCAGATGCAAGTTGGATAAATAGTTTTTTCAGCTGGTTCGGTTCACAATCACAAAGGCAAAACTCAAACTACTCAGACTATAGATTTTGAACAAAAGTCGTGCACAGAAATACTGTTCAATCATTGGTCAGACAGTTAGACGGTAAAAAGGCAAATTTTTCATGATTTCTACTTTAGCCTACGGTCAATCATAGAACACCAGCAGGTTATTTTCATGCTGGTCTTGATGTGGAGCGCATATCAGCAGAGTCCAGTCAACGGCGCATGTGATCATGTGGTCAGACAACGTGCACAAAGGTTAAATAATTTATTAATAGGCTACGTGCTTTTCGTGAAAGACGTTTGGCAGTAAGGAGAATGTGCCACAGAAGATCTGGTGCAGATTAAAGAGACACCCAAAACGCATGCATGCATCCGCCTACATGAGTGACTTTTCCAAAAGAGAAAGATCTTTTACCTTTCAGCTGTTCCAAAGAAACGAATGGATGCTTAACTACTTTTTCATGTTCATTCCTTACCATAAATTTAACTCACTGGTGGGAATAAATAGCCTAATCATTTTGTTCACTGTGCTGTTCAAATGCGTCTTTTAAGGCGGAATGTTTTCTTGAATGTTGTTCAATGCGTGAGTTAGCGCCGTGAATTAATCAGTCCACCTTAAATGGCAATATGACAGCTTGAAGAGGATTTAGTGTTATGCTGAAGTCTTACAACTAGTCGGCTTGGACCCACATGAACATTCGCTGCGGCAGCTGAACCAGCTTCCTTCCCGACATTTTGGTTGTCCTGGTTAAGCTTTTTAGAAGTAAATCCAGAGTTGGTTAGTAAGGAGCTGTGTTTCCTCTGTGCACTGCTTAGTCCATGAGTCAGCCGATTTCAAAGAAAGAAAATGGACAGACAGATGGCATGTGGGGCGTGCAAACTTAGTGTACAAATAACCAGGTAACCAAGGAAACACCACAACAATGTATTCATATTTCTGAATAAAAGTTTTGCTACCTAAATTAAGCAATGGATTCTGGACAACATATTCCTTTCAAAGACATTTTTATTGACAATTTCAAGCAAAAAAAAATCCCTTTTTTTAAAAAAGCTTTTTCTTAAGACCCCCCAGAATTTCGCAGTTGAGGCTTTCAAGAGTCTGACCTGTCAGTGAAGGGGTCTCGGACCCCCCTGAGAGCACTTGTATTTCACACCTTGGCACACGTTTTAATCAATGTCCGAACTTTACCCTTAAACCCTGGGCCATTTTTAAGATATCTGCTTGAAAAATGACATTCACAAAATGAATTGGTCATAACTCAGCAATTACCAGGCGTATTATCGTAATCTTGGTGTCATTTTGAAGGTAACACTTGTAACATTACTGCAGTGGTGAATGAATATTTATGTTACTGGGTCAGAGTAAATGAAGATGGCACACAGAAAAATTTACACTTTTTGAGGGAAAAATCCATTTGAGATGACTTCATTGCAACCCAAAGGCTCTTGAAATGTGTAATAAGACATCTGACCATTGTCCATACCAAAACTGATGCTAAAATAGTGATAGTCCCAGAGACCCTAATCTGGGGTCAATAGGGCCTAAGAGGTAACCATAATTTATTTGCTTTTGCCTTTCTTGCGTGATGACATAAGCTTTAGCAATGATTGGATCTTCAAACACTTTCAGAAATGCAGATGAATTTCTGCTCGTTTGAAGTTGGGGTTTTTTCACCCGGAGAAAAAAATGGCGGAGAGCCATTACAAGGTGCTCCAGCAGCACTACACATCTCGTTTGTGAATACAGAAGGGATTTCAGAATGGGTGAGTGCTTGTTACACAGGTGGATGGTGTGGATGGAGTTCACACAAGTGATGAACCGCCCCAGATTTCACTTGCAAGCAGCCCTCGATCACCCTTCTCAAGTGGACAAGAGTCCAATTGTTTGGTTCACGCAGGAGGTTGGACTGCATTCAAACCAACCCTAACGAGCCGCACCAGGGGCTTAAACGCTCCAGAGTTCGGTTCAGCTGGACCAAACAAGGCTGGTGTGAACACAACCTTAATCTGTTTATGCCGCACTAGAAGTAGTTTGTAATATTTATTTCTGGTGGATATACATGCAGTTCACTAGCATGGGGGACACTGAAAACTGTTTATTGTCTTGGATATGAGTATTTCAGACATCATGTTACTGTTAAATCCTCTCACTGTTCATATCAATATTTTGGTATGCCAGATACACTAATTTCAAAGCCTCTCTTAAATCACAGCTGACGATGCCCACTAATATTTGCTTGGACTGCCTCCCTACCTTACTCACTGACTCGTCGGGTTAACATTTGAGTCAATGCCAAATGCCAATTTGTGTATTTTGAACTGGTCTTCTAATATTCTTGTTTATCTCCAATGTGCCAGCGTTCTATCAGTGCTGGCAGTCGTCCTCAGAGCTCCATCTAAAACCTCGCTGGGGCAGTTTATTACATCGAGATGTCATCCAAGACATTTTTATCAGCCAAAAGCTGCCTCTAATGAACCATTAAAACTTGGATGTGTTTCTTTACCAAGTCTCGCCTTTCTTTTGGTGTTGATTATCATCTGACTCACTGGAAAAGCAAGTATTATTTACCTGAATGATCCAACAACTAAGAAAACCAAACTCTTGTTAATAAAGTAACTGCTGTAAAGAAGTTAGTGCTTTTTACACAAAGCAAAGAGCTTACAGATTTGAATATGTAACACCATGATTAGCTCCAAATCACTTCATATGGAGGCGAACGTTGAGGCAATCACATATTTCTTTCTGGCTTTCCTTTGCCAGATACCTCCTACATGATTGAATAATGCATATGAACAAATGTTGGACTAATTAATGTCCACCAACCTACCTCCACCGTAAAATAGGCTTCCCTCGACACAACGAGTTAATGAGCCCATTGGTGACGCAGCCACTGACGGCCCGTTATGGAGGAGGCGAGTGATAGTGAGTGGGTGGATTATGATGGTAATTAGAACCAGTGGGTCAGGGGGGCCCATTGTATTGTCATCAATACGGGCGAGATAGCATATCATGCTAAAGCAGTACTTGGTGTACCTCAGGCACACGCGCAGTGCCAGTGGGCAGAGGTATTTGAATATCAACTGAGAGGTGGAAAATACATAAACACTCAATCTTGTTGGCAGAGCCTGTTTGTCTATCCCCGCAGAGTGTTGAACGTATGCCATGGCTGCGTCGGCCTGCATCCTTGTGATAAAAGGAGGGAAAAATTACACAGGCTCTCTTTGGCCAGACACTAACATATTCATTAGTGAGAAATGACTGACTGGGCTGGTTGAAATGTCACTGGGCCAAACAGTCTCTCTGGACTAATAACCTCCATGTCTGTGTTAGATGGAGTCATAATATTCCGGAGAGTTTGCCTCTTTATGAACAAATAACCAGTTTAAACTGGTGGTCCCTGATTGGCTCAACAGCATTACCAACAATATCATTTACAAAAAAACTGCATCAGACAGTATGATTTTGAGTGTTAATGTGTAACATTTGCAATCTACTGAAATAGTGCTGAAATAATTAGTGAATTAAAAGGAAATATTTATGATTGGTTAAAGAGCCAGTTAGGGTTAGGTGTTAGGCTGCTTATTGCAACCAACTTAATACCTCTACGCTTGCCCTCCCTGTGCAGAACTCGTGAAAAATGAGAAAGGCCCCATCTAGAGCCACAGTTTGTTTTGTCCATTCTGGGCTACTGTAGAAACATGGAGATACAACATGGCAGACTCAATGGAAGACGACTCAGTCCCTCTGTAGACATGAAGGGCTCATTCCAAGGTAATGAAAACACAACAATTCATATTCTCAGTAAAATATAAAATAATGAAAACCTAACTTTAAATATTATATTCAATTTCTCCCAACAGAGCGCTCTAAATTCTACACACCAGACATTAATTGTTAGTTATCCAGATGACAGCCACGTAAACAGCTTTGTTAGGCTGCAGTTAGCCGTGGCTGCTTTGAGGTGAGTTCAGTTACTAGAAAGTGAGACGTCTCACTTCTTGTGTCAGCATCACATGGGTTTTCCCACAGCTCCGCCCCTTTAGGAGACTAGAAGCAGTCTGAGTCATTTCGTTCCTATAGCAGAAATGAACGGGATCACAGATTATGACCAATTCTTGCGCCTCATCGAGACTAAGATACATATTTGACCCATTTTTCACAAGACTAGTATCTTTAAAACATTCTGACATAAAAATGACACTTTTCAGACACACAAATCAGGAGAAAACTAACTTTGTTCGAGACCTGTCTCTGTCTCAGCAACACATTGCTGCAAGATTTGGGAACCGGTGCTTCCCACCTTGCTTCACAACAGACATAAAGGGACATTTAAAGAGTGAATCCATGAATTAAAAGTTAAAACTTACATCAAACAAATATCATGTCACGCAAAATTCATCTGCTTTTATCCATTCACATGACGCCATAACACTTCCAGACGAGGTGGAGGGGTGGTGGCTCCTAACTGTCTCTATGGGAGACGTGACTCCGCCCAATTAGGAGGCAGGAAGTGTATTTACCATTTCATACCGTTGGTGCAGCGTGCGGTGGGTGATCTTGTGTTAGTAGTTGACTATCTTTGATTAAATGCTAGCATAAGCATGCTAACATGCTCACAATGGTAAAGCAAATATGCCGAAGTTTAAGATAGTTTAAAAATAACACTTTTGTTTTTATTTATTGTTTTTATTCATTCATTTATTTATTTATTTATTTTAAGATACTTCAGCATGAAACGAACCAGACCAACACTGATATTCAAACATAGGTTGTTTCAGATCCTACAATGAGCATTTGCTCCAATTAATGGAATAATTTGTGGAGGAAGTAGCGAGAATAATCATCAGTGTGGCCCTTAACAACACTGGTGGATCTGCCACCTGTTTTTAAACAATTTATCACAAGTCTGAGATATCGGAGCCCTAAAAATTTATACACACATGTCCCACTTGTAATTACCACATGAGGGTTGACCTGAATATTTTCCCAGGTACCAGCTGGTATTTATAGTCCATAACAACCGTGTACAGCAAGTATTACACCCCTAGAATCTGTCTGTTTGTTGTCTTATGAAAAATCTATGAATATTTATTAAATGTTTTAAGGCAAAGTTGCATCATTTTAGAATCGTGTGAATTCGTGAAGATCTGCTGTTTTAGGTCATTCTCCGGGAGCCTGACTGTGCAAGGGAAAAAGCTTTTGCAAATAGTCCAGGTTATAAGGTGTCAGGAGCTGTGATGAATAACTCTAATGATCAAGAGTGTGTTCTGGGTCACAGCAGTTAAAAACGGTCAGGGTGGAACAAAATGCAACATGGCAACAACTTGTCCTTGCCGACACCGCTGCAGCGAGGTAAAAGCCACACAGGCCTTACGTGTTAATACACCTGACAAAACACTCCCTCGCTGATTGAACGCTAAAAGCCCTTCTGTGCAAAGCCAGACGGGGCTTTTTCTCCCGCGCAGGTGACTGCCGGCTGCCGCTGTCAGCTCCAATCACGTTGCCTTCTGTACCACGCTGTTCCTCAAACACTCAAACCGAGCGAGGCTTTTCTTTCGCCACCTCCCTTCTCCCCCTGTTGTTTTATTCATAGGGCTCAGGGTTCATTTGCCAAGTCCTCTGTTGTAAATTTAAGAAGACAAACAGCGCTGCAAATCCACCAGAACAGTGTTAAACAAAATGACATTTTGCTCTGCCGCCTGGCTAATCGTAAAGAAAACACTGGCGGATCAGTGCTTAAACCTCGTGTCTTCAGGCAGATATCATGCTCAGTATCGCGGAGGGATCCTTTGAAGTGTTTGTTGTCTTCCAGAGGGCCCCCAGAGGAAATTCTTCTCTCTTTTACACTCAAACACAAACAATCAGACACACACGTATGCATACTTACAACCTAAGAATTAATGGTAGGGGAAGCATTAAATAACACACTCTCGTTTGTTTTACTGGTCGCACGTTGGTGGCACTGATGGTGAGGATCCCTCTGCTGCTTAAGCGCTGCTATGCTGATGTGTAAGCAGCAGGATCACATGAGAGAGCCATTAAAAGCTTACTAGGCAAGCGCTAACACACACTGTTCTGCACATGCATAAACAGCAGGAAGAGCAGCTGTAAAAGTATATTTGACCGGTTAATGCACTTAGATACACGCAGATAAATGCCCGCATTGCGTGGACTGCTGGACACAAGGCCGACACACACATATGTCGTGTGGCTTCAGGCAAGAGGCTATAAAAACATTAGAAAGGAAGAAGCCTGCCAGAAGGAAAGCTAACGATGAAGAGAAGCAAGAACTGTGGGATGGCCCGCTTTATCTTTGGGTGAGACTCAACTCTGCAGATTTAGAACAAGGTATCGCTCCAAGAAGCAATATTAAAAAATTGTTTTTAGTCATGGTTGGCCAATTAGTTGTTATTTCTTGAGTCACTTCTGAATGACTGCCATGCGCCTACTCTTCCTTGCTTATTTAGCCTTGAAGACAAATCATGTGCAAAAAAAAGCAGCCTGAAAATATTCTGCGAATGCCTACCTGTGCCAACATTGTATGAGTGCTCGCAGGCACTGGCAGCCACACTTTATGCTGCCTTACTTGTAAATAAATTGATAATAAGCTCGACAGTATGTGCTACATGAAAAGGTTTTATTACTTTCCCAATAATGCATTAAAATACAGAGTCATTTCTGGCGCTGCAAATAACAGGTCTTCAAAGTTGTGGCACCCAAGTCACACTAATAACTGGGGTGTATGAATCTGGTTGGGTTTCTTCACCAAACTGGCAACCATCTCTTTGAAAGAGACAGCGCTGGCCGTCTCAGCCCTGTCTCATTCTGTCAGACTCAATGACAGAAACAACTTTCTTTTCCCTGTTGTTTGTCCGTGGGCACTCCAAACTTAACAGCACCGAGATGGTCACGCATGAAGTGTTCAATAAAGAGATACGACGCTGGGCAGGTTGGCACTCCTGTCAGTAGCCAGCTGTTTGCTAGACTGACTGTGCGTCTTTGTATTTTCATTCTTGTTCATCTCAGGTTTGTTTTGACAGTGACATCGAGAGCTTGCATGTGTTCTAACTGCTTATGTCTCCATCCATCCGTCTGAGCAGTCATCTATATGTCTATCCATCTATCTATTCATCACTGTTGTTTAATGAGATGGCATCGCACATCAAGGTTCATTGGCTGCGTGCAGACAAACTCAGATTTAATTAGGCCCCACCACTGAAATGCTTGCCCTCGCTGGCGGAGGCACTGCCTTCACAAAATAATGACACATTTACATTTAACCATGTAACCTATTTCTAATTAGTCAGTTGGGTTTTGTTTTTTTTTTATGACGGCAGAAAGTTCAGCAAAATGACAAACAGATGTATCGCCAATTATCATGCATTCTGAACAGCTCATTATTCCTTCATTTGTTTTCACCGTCATCCATCTAGTTTTTGGCTCTCCAATTTGTACAAGTGAGCTTGTGTAACCGAGCTGAGAGTGGGAGCTGGCAGGACCTGAATGCTCCTCCTTGTGTCTTGACTGGCTTCGCGGTTGCACCTCCAGCCAGTTGAAATCAATGGGGGCAGTGGGCAACTGTGGCTCTGTGTAGAGCAGATGGCGGAAGAATGGCCCTTCCTCCTACCGTGGCACGCTCAGCAACATACAAATGGGTCAGCTCTCATCACTAGTCACATAATGTCATGAGGCCAGGACTCTGGTATAGCGGGGTTGTGCAACAAGAGACATGGGGTCTCTTCAAACATATTTTCCTCAGATCTTGAGCCGGATAACTAATTAGTTGATAAATACTGGAAGTACAAACATTAGCAGCTTGTGTCCACTTACTGCAATAAGGGGAATCTCATAGTCAACAAGATCAACAAACAGAACTGACATCTACAAAAAGAGGAGTCACTGCAAAATTACAGTAACACACTAACTGCAGTGTGGCAGCCAGTAAAGTTTTTGACTTTAATCAGTATTCTGTTAAAGGAATAATTTTACATTTTGGACATACACTTTATTGCTTTCTTGACAAAGTGAGATGAGAGGATACCACACGTCTGTCCATGTGGTATAAAGCTAGAGCTAGACAGCATTAGCATAGCTAAGCATAAAGACTGGGAAAAAAGCAAACAGCCAGTCTGGTCCAGTTATGCTACAATAAATCATGTACTAGTACAGAGGTGTCCACACTTTCTTCAAAGAGGGATGATAGTGTGAAAATGCCCACGATGTTTCTCCTAAATCCATAAAGTTCTTTACAAATGAACTTTAGGTTTATTTTCAATGATACAAAAGTCATTCCTTAAGCGCCAGGCTAACATTAGCAAACTGCTTCTCCCAGGACAAATGTTCTCCACCCTTTCATGACAGTCTTTGATAAACTCGCCCTCTGTGAAAGGTTTGAAATTATTATTTAGCACGGCAACTTCGTAGTTTGCTTTGCTATTTTCGTTTGACTCATTGGACCGTGAGAAGAACCACTGTTGTAAGGCCAAGACAGCTTTAAGTTGTTTCACTTTTCACCATCAAAAACAAGCATGTTAGGCACATTAGCTTGGGTGGGCCCAATGTGGCGGCACGCTCGGTCGCAGCAGCTCAGGACTAACCCTCCGCTCTAATCTTGCAATTTCGCTGCACAATTCACTGTATAATGACAACAAAGCTGCTTTACCTTTACTTTGACCTTTTTCAGCATTAGCATGTTTGTCTGGTTATGTCTCTTTACACTGAATCCTCATACACGACAACAGGTTCTTGGCAAATTAGGCGAACACAGATGTTTCAGTTTTAGTAAAAAATACTGTAATTTCCATCTCTCCAGGGGCCAGTGGCCCTGAACATCAGCTTCACTGTTTTTATCTACAGTCGCCATGGCAAAAATGAGCCAGTAGGGGTCACAGCATGGGTCACACAGCCAGGCGACGTTACAGAGTTGTGCTGCCACCATGAGGTGAAAAGAGAAATTGCATTTTGAACTTGCATGATTTATTAATCCTGTTTGCGTGCTGGCAGGCCATAAATAATGTATCTTTGGACAGAGAGTGCGGGCCGCATAAAATCTGAACTCGTGCCGTGATTGGCCCCCAGGCCGGACTTTGGACATGTCTGTACTAGCACCGCTAAGGCTCTGATTTTAATTGGTTGTTTCTGTTAAAATCAAGCAAGCCAGGCCTTTTCTGCTGTTTCCAGTCTTTTTCTTAAGGCTACATTGGTGTTACATTTCTGTTTTAAAATGCATTTTAAAAAGGATTATGCCACCGTCCGTGCAGACATTTTGGCTCAGTTTCAGGAATTGTCTTTGTCCATACTAGCATGTCTGAATAGGCATATCACATGACCACACACTTCAGCTGGACATGCGTGTGTCGGTATCAACAGGAAACACGGGCTCAGTCGCTTGGTTACATAGAATACTGTGGACTATGGCAAAAATAAGATCAGAGTAGCCCTAACCCTAAACCCTTTGCTCAGCAGTGCTTGTAACATGTTATTCATGTTGAAATAACTGAGGGAAGCTAAGGCTAATAGATGTAGAGGGTCATGTGAACATGTGTGACGAATTAGGAAATGACTTGTAGAGACTCATAAGATCGAATCAGGACACAAATGTAGGTGTCTGTAGGGCTGCAAAAGTAATCGAAATTTAATCACAATCTGGCCTGCAGCAGAGGAGCTCAATATTCATTAAAGGAGAAACGTGTGTGTCAAAAAACAATTTACTATATTTCAGATATGGTGGTGCTGCGGAGTTGTCCCGTCCTGCACATCATATTCTACAGACTTACGAAAACATCTCAGCGTTTGTGACCTTCCAGACTACAGCGCTTTTGCAGAGTTTCACAACTAAAAAAGGGTCATCAGTGTTTCAAAACACCTTTGTCTTACACGTCGTAAAACGCTGGAGCAGTGCGAACACTCGGTGGAAATGTAGAAATGTAGCAAAACTCATGGGCTTTAAAATGAAAACGTAGTAGTGTGAATGTAGCCTAAGCTGAGCATAAAGTCTTTCCAGGCGAATCATGCGATCATCGCAGGTTTGTGGGGGTGCGTGGGATTGTTGACTTTCAAATGCAAACTAAGTCTTTGATCTCCTCATTCTTGGGTTGTTGGTATTAATCAGCAGAGCAGCAAAAATATTCTTGCTAGTTGTTTAACATGACAGTCAAAATTTGATAGTTTTATAGATTATCTTTTGTTTAGACATTCAGGTAGTTTTTAAATGTGACTTATTATTCCCTTGTAAACCCCTCTGAGACTTATATCTAAGGCAAATCTAAATTCTTATATCTAATATAAAATCTTTCCACCTCTGACCTTTCTGTGGACTGTATTGTGAATCCCCATCAATATTTACAAGTACATAATGAAGTAGAAGAATGTTTCGTATGCCTGCTGAGGATTTATGGCTTCTCCTCCACGGCTGGGTCTTAATTGCTTGACACGCGTGTTAGTGTCAGCCGCACTGTGGTGGATGGATGGCTGCCAGCACGACTCTGTCATACATTCACCCGCGTGTGTTTTGCTCTGTTTGGATGTATATTACTTATTCACTCCTCTCCCTCCTCCTCCTCTACTCCTACTCCCAGTTTTGCTGCCTTCAGTCATCTCACTGCCCTTATGTTTTTCTGCCTCTGTTTGGTTTTCGCTTTGAGTTTTTCCCAGCGCCTTTCCTTTCTCACCCATCTCTGCGTTCTCTAACTTTCCTCTCGTCTCTTTCTTCCCATCCTCTGTGCAGTCGATTGTCTGCCAGAGCAACATGTGGCAGGTGGTGAAAGGGAAAAAGCAAGAGTGAGGAGAGAAAAAAGCACTCCGACAAAAGCTTCTTCCCTCGAGCATGCTTGTAGCTGCAAAAAAAAAAAAAAATACATCAATTACCTCCATGATTGAATGATGTTAGCACAACTCTGAGGATGTTGCCTCTGTAGAGATGAATGGTGCAGCTCGGCTCGACGTAGATTTCTGTGTTGACTTGTGTTTGTTTTGAGCATGCAGCCTCACCATCAGTAATTATAGCACCATGTTGCTGTCTGGCTTGGCCTGCCAATCAAATCATAAGAGAGTTATGCGCTACAACGCTGTAACATCTGTGTAGTAATGGTCCATGTATCTGACTCTAAGTACCAACTTTGGAAACTCCAGTCTCACCGTAGAGATAAGCTGGCAGCTATGTCAGCTGAATGAGGACAATAACATCAAATCCTGTTTTTCTATTACTGTTTCTGACAGTGTGCAGTATAAGACAACAAAAACAGGTAACTGAAGGTCAGTAGGGATATGTGGTGTATTGAAGCTACCAAAAATCTGACAGTCCACTGATTTAAATGTCTTCAGTATGATTTTTAATGCTAAAAACCTAAAAAAAACAAAAAACAAAACATGTTTTGTATTTGGTTTTGGTTTAATTTATTATTTCTTCTTCTTTTTTTCTTTTTTTGGATGGAAAACCCTTCAATCTACAAAGATACTGCTCCCACTCTGCCTCAGACTCTGTTTAGACAGCGCAAGTTTTCGCATTAAATTAAACACTTTTGATGCAATTCAACATTCCTCTTACATAAAAATGGCGTGCTGGCACCCCTGAAACTGCAAACTTTTGAAACCAGGTTCCAGAGCGTAATCTTTTGAAAGTGCAACCTTCTTACCAGCCGTATACACAGTCAATGAAAGCAGGGACTATGCTAATGCTAATGCTGGCACAAGTCACCACCAAACTCTGTTTAAACACTCCACAGTGCACCCAAAGCAAGTTGGATATGACGAGAGTCTATTGAGGCCAATCCGAGTGGTCATAGAATAATTTAGGAGTCAAACTACAGATGAATTTGTTTAATTTGGGGCTGCTTAGAGCTCAGCAGCAACAGGAAGTAAACAATTCTGAGCAGCTCCTGTGGTGTGTCATCATAAACTTACACCGCTGACTATCGGTCTGGCACGCATACTACAGCGCCTCAGGTTGTTCATGTAAACGCAGATTTTTTTTAAAGAAGCAAAGGAAAGACTTTTCTGTTTTTAGCAGGGCTGCTCTTGTCTAAACATGACCTTGCACTGCCGCAAACGAAGACAAAACGTTTGGTGATAGTAGAAAATCTGAAAAATAAGAACTCTTAATTACTTTTTGTTGCATCTCTAAGATTACATAAAATACAAGAAATATTGTAACTATGTAGTAGTGTGTAGTTTGGAGAGTTTCAGAGAATTTAAATCCAACTTCTTGGCACAATCACCAACAAACAGCATCCAAAACCAGAACTTGATGATCCATTTGATGGACAAAAGAGAAAACTACCTTCAACGATTTTTGGCTTTCCAACACACACGCTCCCTGGTTTTGTGTGAGCGTCTCCTGCTTAATTTCCCAGTGTCTCATGACATGTGCTTTCCTTCTCTCACTTTGTCTCCACTTTCACTTCTCCGCTTCATTTACGCTTCCCTCTAATCTCTATTTGCATATCTGTAGACACACGTCCTTAGATGGTCTGTGAGTGCGGTGTCTTTTCTTCCATTTGTCTGTTTGCTTGTGTCGCTTGAATACCGTGCTTGGCGAGGTTGAATGTTAAGTAGCTCTTTTCACCAAAAGGGCTGGAAGGCTTGGCAGAGATGTCACCTGGTGATATAAAAAAGTTCAGGTTGGGTTAATGTTGTGAAATGGAGGTTGCTGCGTAAAGTGGCACAAAGCAGGATTTTCATCAATGCTTATGGTTTTATAGAGTTCAGTCAATTAGTTTGTTGGTTAGTCTGCTACTCTATTCCAAGATTAGCAGAACATTTTCTGTTGACATTGTAGGTTCGCAGATGAAGTATGACTAATGACCTTTCCTCAGTCACCACGACAAAGTTTCATTTGTGGTTTTAAAGGAGACGTTCCTTTTTTGCACATTAAGCCTGATCAGGATATTTACGATCATTCACGATGTTCTGCAGCATTATTATGACAGCCGGCACAGTCCTGAAAGCCAGAGCTAGTTGCTGACATCACCACCAGCTGAAAACAACAGAGGAGCATGTGCACTCAGACAATCCGTCCAAAAAAAAAAAAAGAAAACTTGTTTAAAAGATGAAAAACTTGTTGAATGTTTAGTGGTGTCCTCTTATGTACAGACACTAAAACACGAAGCTAAACGCAGATATATAACCCAAAACCGACTTTTTCAGCTGCTTCATGAAACAAACAAACAGCCGTGTTTGGGTTATTTACCTGTGCTTAGCTTTGTGTTTTAGTGTCAATACATCAGAGGACACCACTGAACATTCAGCAAGTTTCACATCTTTTAAAACCAGCATTTGTTGAATTTTTTGACAGACTGTCTGAGTGCACATGCTCCTCTGTTGTTTTCAGCTAGCGGTGACTTCGGCAACGAGCTCCAGCTCTCAGGACTGCGCTGGTTGTCATAATAATGCTGCAGAACATTGTGCATAATTATAAATATCTTATAAAACTTGATGTGCAAAAAACCAAAACTCTTAAAGTGAAATGTCTTAACAACTAATGGATAAAGATCACTTATCACTGTCATACAAATTATTATAACTGACAATTTTAACAGATAATAACTTTAAAGGAAAAGTTTTCTCACCTTTATGTCAACATGTTTTTATATAAAATGTGTGATGAAGAGCAAGTGTGCTCGAAACATCACTTTGGTTTATTAAATAACTCTGCGATATTGGAGCCCTATTTTTTCTGCTGTTTTTTCTTTTTTTTTCTTTGTATCATACCCACGCTTAATGCGGCACCTGCCCTCTTTGGTTTGGATGTGCGTGTCCACTTGACTTTTGTTCAACAAATTTTTATATAAAATTTAAAACAAAAACAAAAAACGATAGCACCCTCTATTCAGATGTGGGGGACCCACCTCCCCCAGCCCCAACTCTCAGGTTTTAGTCTGTGGAACCACAATCATTTTCAAATAAAAGCTAAGCAAAATTTTTAATTAGCAGGAGTAAATGCTAAATTTTGCAAACCCTATACTTAGTTTCATTAGAGGCCAAATGGGTTAGACTGTCAGAAGCACCAACAGGCTGTTTCTGTCCCTTGATGATGATCCCATGACAAACACCAGGGCTACAATTACATACTGTCTCACACACACACACACACACACATGTTTATATATATATAAGTATACAATGGAGACCTCTCAGCCTGTCTGAGCTGCCAGCTCAGGTACACCTCAGTTATCACCCAGAAAGTTTTACAAAGGGCCATGAATGTGCTGTTGTGACTGTCAAGGCTCCAGCAGGATCTCTGTGTTTCCAGCGCAAACATCGCAAAGTCTGACAACAGTTGCCCATGGATGGTTAACTCCAACTACCTGTTCCTGCCACAGTGAAAGGTGGTCACTCAGTTCTTGTCGATGTCTCTGTCGTCCCTTATCTCCCTGGAAGGTTGGATTTTGCAGAATTTGGAGATAAAAGTACACTTAGTACATAGTGCATTGATAAATGTTTTTATTATGTTTACTGTGTTTAGTAAGAGGATATTAAAAAGAAAGAAAAATAGACATAAATGAAACCAATCACATGCAAGAGCTTGCCTTTATTTCTATGCGTTTTAGTGCAAAAATATCGTCTACATTGGCTGACACTTGGCATTCTTGGCTCCAGACATTTGACAGGTGCAGCCACAGTTACAAGAGGCAAAATGGTAAAATTACCTCAGTCTTCACCTCAGTTGACACTCAAAATATGTCCCCACAAGATAAACCTGATCATTTTAAAAACAGCTGCATTGTTTGCCACAGACATATAGGCCTGACTTTAGCCAGAGAATGACATTTTGCGGTTCTGTGGCGTTATCAATGTGCTAAATGTCGATAAGGAAAACATGCATTAGGATGCCGACACACAAGGTAATGATAACCTATGCCAATCCTAATAGACTGTCAGAAATCTTGATTGAAATCTCTCGATTTCGCTCGCTCTAAAAAGCCAATCAGCATGCCTGCATTTTCCCTCCCCTCACCCCGTTCCTTATGTTTGCTTTTATGTATGTCGCCCTATTTGCAGCTGTGTGGTGGTTGCCATAACGTCTGAGGCAAGAGTGGAGGTTGTGTCCTGTGCAGCTCACAGGGGTTTTGTCCGGGTGAAAGGATCCCGTCCTGTCAAGCCATGTCGACACCTTTTATCTTAATGAAGTGGCGCTCCCAAAGGATAATAACACCATCATACGCTCATTTTGAACAATTTCATGTCTGTACCGTGAAAAATGAAGCTACAGCCAGTAAACAGTTAGCTTTTCTTAGCATGAGGAGCTCATCAAGAAGATATATCATCAAATTCAGAATATAAGTCGCACAGGTAGATAAGACGCAGGCTGTTTTTGGGTGTCTCTCAGAGGGAGAAAGAGGTTTTCTATTGCAAATTATTAACTTTGAAAAAGTGTATACAAGTTGTTTTAACACTATTTTAATTTATTTCCTTTTTATCTCATTTCATTTTATTTATTCAGCTCGTGAACACAGTAATATGGTATGGAGCACAAGCAGTACATACAATAACAACAAAACATATAGCTATAACACGTGGCCTGGTCAAACTGCAGCAATAATTACTTAAACAATGGAAGAGCATTCTTCAAAATGGCACCTAATTCACTCATTACCTTTGGCTTATCTGACTGTGGTAACAAAATTAATTTAAACATAGATGGCTGGTTTACAAAACACTTTGGCAGGAACCTTCCTCTATAGTTCATTAAACTCACATTCTTACATTCAAACAAGTCATGATACCTACCTCCAAAACAATTATCACAGAGGTTACAAATCCTCTGTTTTTTATCCAACCCCTTATATCTTCCAATGACCTTAGGAATTCTGGTGTTGTTCACTCTAAAATTTAATTTTAAATACATTCATAACACACAGATTTTACTGTTATGGTTTTCACATGTGGTCGGGTGCAAGATTTAAATAAAACATCTCCTCTCTCACTTAAAAAATATCAGAAACATTTGTTTTACCAACTCGAAGTCAGTCCCTATAACTTTCCATTGTGTATCGCAAAGTCCGCAACACGCAGTTTCTGTGCAGCTGTGTAGCTTTTTCTTGTTCTGTCTGTCGTCGCCGTGTCGAGTTTGCAAACCTGCTAGAGGGCAGTCGAGCTCAGCCTGCAGTAAAGCCGATAGCTGTGAGTGTGGCGTTGTCGGCAGACATAAAGGTGTCTGTGACAAAGCTTCAGCTCGATCATAGAGCCACGTACTAAAAGTGCGACTTACACACAGAATTTTACTGTAATCTGTTGTCCCCGTGTTAATTTCCGCTCTTTCCAGCTTTATGCTATGCTAAGCTATTCTAATCGCCTACTAGCTTGAGCTTTATACCAGACATAAACATGTGATTAATATTCTCATATAACTCTTAACAAAAGAAAAATGTTAAACTATTTTAACATATAAGTGTAATAAGGAGAAGTTAAACTAAAAAAAAAGAAGAAGAAAAGAAGTGAGTAGTGTGTTTTTTTTTTCTTAGATACAGCCAAAACCAAAATCTGTGACCACAGTTAAAGAGCGTCCGTAACAGGGATTCTTGTTAATGTGCGCCTAATTTTGACACAGCAGTGCTAACAATACCACCGACATGAGATAAAGGCTGCATGCATCTCAACTGGGGTTTCAGTTGTTTACACTAATTAAACCACATTAATGAGAAGTGATTGATTAGACGGGACCATAACAATGTTTTAAAAGGGAGCACTAAGTGTATATATCGATGGTGTTTTCCTGACAGTTATATTTAGACGGTTTTATCCATTCTCCTGTGTTATAATCTGACAACTACTGAATTTTTCATGCCGCCTTTCACATCAAATTCTTTTGTTTCTCTCCTGTCTCCTCTCTTTGCTGTTGCTGACTCGGTGAAGCAGGTAAGACAGTTATTAGCTCTCTCCTTTCAGCTTGTGTGCTTTTTCACAGTATACTTTGTGTGTTTGTGTTTGTGTGTGTGTGTGTGTGTGTGTGTGTGTGTGTGTGTGTCAGAGGTGGGCTTAGCTGAGATGAGTAAAGCTGGGTCACATGCTGTCTCTGGTGCTGCTGATATTGCTCCGGCTGTGGGGGGCTCACAGGGGGCACGGCTGAAAGTGAAAGAATTATGACACATGCTCATTCACACACACACAAACACACACACGGACAAAGAGAGACACACATCCAATAACAGACCCTGGCTAGCACACTTTACACCCACTATTGACAGGTTACAATTGGATGATAACTGAGTAACATACTGTAGATAAGTGCAACTATAGAGCCAGATTGAGGGCTTCCTGTTTGTTACTGGAGCATGTACAGACATTCTGGGGGGCAGTTGCTCAGCGAAAAGAGAGGGACACCCTCTCATAATTATTTATAAATATATAGTTCATGTAGTAGCACATGTTTTGCCTATGTACATATTAATTTATTGTAATGCATGCACACTCAAGAATAAATACTTAACATATTCTACAAAAGTTCTATTTTTACAGACATGATGGTCTAAAGCACTTAGTATCATGTATCATGCTGTCTGCATTGCATCTACTTGCTCTGCATTCTGGCGAAGTAAAACATCATGTATATAT
>JAQLOL010000013.1:17834962-17850280 GCA_029783665.1 Naso thynnoides
ATACAACGTACATCTTCATGTGCAGTGCGTTGCTCCTGGAGATCCTGGAGGTCATCAGGTGACAATTGTAAATCCACACCGCGGCCAGACCCCCGGCCTCTGCCTCTTCTTCCCCTGCTTGTCACACCTCTTCTTCCCCTGCCTGTCACAGAACGTCTCGGGCCCCTTCCTCGTGATCGGACAGTAGAAGGACCCGGGACCGGAGACTCGAGCATGCTATCAGGGGAACTCTAAAAAAGCAATAATAACGATACATACTGTCAAGACATAACCGAATTTTTGTAGAAGTGACCTACATGACTACTATCATGATGTTTGTTTGTTTGTTTGTTTGTTTTTATCACAGTGGGCTACAAGAGGTAACTTAGCTGTTGATAGTAACTTATTACATATCTGTGAAATGCTAATAACGTTACGCTAGCTGGGCAGCTATGGACATTGTAGTGAGTAACAACATTTACATTAGTTTCAACAAGCATTTTAATAACTTTAAATTTTGTAACTTATACCTGTGAATCTGAATCCGACATTGTAAATCTGCTTTTGAGGCTAGCTAGGCTGTTGTTGTTTTCTGCCGGCCAGCTTCTTGCTCTGCCAGAGGGGGCGTGTCGTTAGGAGGCGAGGGAGGGCGATACGAGTGCGGGGGGCGGAATCGTGGAACACTGAGGGGAAGGAGGAGGGGTGGGGGCCTGCTTTTTTCAAATCTGTCTCACAGCTCAACTGATTATCAGATGGTAGACTATAGCTTTAAAGTAACTTTGAATAATTGCAATATGCTCCCAATGTTTAATATGGGAATAGTTCCATAAAATTATGCATGCATAAAATTTGGCAATTTGGCACATGCAGACGCTTGATTTTCCCTGATGATCAAATCAAAATCAACCTGTGTGTCTTTTGCTTCCAACCAGATGTGTAACAGTGATTGCCATCTTTCTGTTTTCTCTCTTAAACATGGCTGTAGTACCACCTTGTTGTGGCTGGACTCTAAAAGCTTAGTGTCACACAGGTTTTAGGTAATGATTTGGGATGTTATCAGTGCAGAGCAGGAAAGTAAACAGCGGCGCTATCTCCAAAAGGTTAGCCATATGTTAAATCAGTGGCAGGGGACGGGAGGGAGAACAGCTGCTTCCCCCGCTCCTATCTGACACACACACACACACACTCACACACACATGCAGCAAAGATAGACACACATGCCTGCACGTGCACACCCAATGCTCACTGCTGCTGAAATCATATTGATTATTCTGTGAGTGTTTGTGTGTGTGTGCGTGCTTGTGTGTGTGTGTGGGTGGGTGTGTTCAAGAAAATTAAACGTGTCCTAAAAAATTACATGTTGAGACGTACTCTTCAGCTTCACAGACAGACGGACAGGCACTCACTTAGATTCATCACCGTGGTTACAGCATTGAAAAATGGCAGACACACACATGTGGGCAAGACATCTGGAAAGCTGAGCAGACCAGTGATCAAAATCAAGCCAATGTGTAAACAAAACAAAGCGGCTATGCAGTGTTCGCTGGCCAGCTGTCAGGATGAAACTTGTGTAAATTAGTCTCTTCTAACAGTTTCCATTTATTTATTTGTTTATTTGTAAGACAGGGAGAACAATAAAACGGGACTGCACAGTAAACAGAAAGCAAATTTAATGGACATTTTTCTACTTCCTGTTGTTTGGACACAATGCATGGCCGCAGGGAGAATTTTATGTTTTTTGTTACAGTGATAATATAATAATCAGACAAACTTTGTACCAAATGAATGACATGCATAATTACTGTGATGCTGCATTTGTGTATAATCATACTGTTATCATGGAATTGTCTTTCATGTCCAACGTTTTCACAGATGATTATCTAATTGGCATACAATTTCACACACTGGAAAGCTCAAAGATTCCTATTATGCCTCACTGCTTAATTAAAGTCGCTTTTTCACTCATGAAATCCTGTCACAAAACCCCTTTTCACAATTGCTACATGCAGTCCTCTCACGCATAATTGTATTATGGACTGCATTACACTGTCGCGCTTTAATTCACAGCCCACGGCTTACACATTGTGAAACAAAGACCTGAGCAGTTGTGGGATTGACAGCGCACACTCAGCGATATTTCCCTCTGTTGGCTGAAACTCATCCTATAACTCTGCAAAAGTCAGGGAAAAAGTGAAACCTTAAACTGTAGATCTGAAGGTTAATGTCTGAGTCTTCAGCATATTCAGAGGACCAATATGGGCTGTACAACTGTACTGATGCACCCATAGTAAATCCCATAGCCCATGTCCGATATTGAAACTAAAATTTTAGTGTGTTTCACATATAAATGGATGGAAATATAATCATAAATGGCTTTGATCGGGTGAAAGAACCAATGCAGATCACGTTTTATGAGTTTTCCTGCTCCATATACTTACGTAGAATATTTTAAACCAGTGTGAGAATGATGTAGCTTGGCTACGCCCTCCTTCCGCTCAGCTCGGTTTTCACTGAGAATCAGTCTGGTAACGAGGCCATCTTTAGAATTACAGAGAATTATTTTTGGGCGGACTAATCAGTCACTAGCAAGAGTAGTTAAGTTCGATGACATAGAAGTTCAACGCTTGTTCACAGTAGTTTAGTTTAGGGTGGAGACCTACGGCTTTGGTTTACCAGGCTAATAAAAACCCCTCGTCAGTGAAAACTACAGAATATTAAATATAAGGAATGTTCTGACCAGACGGACAGCAACCTTGAGGACACGATATGTGCCGCTTTTTTGTGATTACTACACGCGAGGAAGAATTGGAGTCTTTAGTAGGAGTCTTTTACCGATCACACAGCCTTTGGGACAACACAACACGTTAAAAAAAATCTTAAAAAGCACTAAAACTGATGAAAATAGCAAATGTCAAAACCTTAAATGACAATATCTGATTATTTTACAACTTGTGGAAAACTAACGTTAGTTGCCACCCGTCTTGTCTGTAGCCTGCAGGATGCTGATGTTTGAGCTGCTGTCTCTGAGGGGTGAGAGGACGAGGCTTCTAGTGTTAGCGGTTAGCTGCAGCCTGTAGCTGCATCTTCCTGGTGATAATGTTATTTTATTTCAAACAAAACATGTCTAGTTGTCTCTTTCCGTGATGCATGGTGGGTCAGAATCTCAATCACAGCACAATATAACAGCATTTATGTAATTACTGAACAGACTGGACGTTAACCTTCCCACCCATCTTTCTGTTTCACCGAATAGCCGGGCCCACAGCATACGTCATACAGTCAATGTCAGTGCTGATTGGTTTAAGGCTGCTCCAACAGTTTCACACTTAATCCAATGCTACGCCTCCTAGGATTCAAATTCTACAAAGAATCCACAATGGAGCATGTCCAGACCCTTTCACAAAGTGAATCCATTCTCCTGGTGAATTATGGGTCTGGTTTGCCAGGCTAGAAATGATGCATCCTGCCACTGACAATGAAGAAAAAAAAATATATATAAATATATACATGGAGGTTATAAGGTTACTGTAACACTGAAATATAAAGAAGAGATTGAATTCATGTAAATCCTTAGCTTATAAAATGTACGGGATGTGTAAAATGTCCTCTTACTGAGCCAGCTCACATTGTTGTTTATGGTACTAAATAGGATGAAACAAGCACAGCTAGCTGCTTTGAATATTTGCATCACTGTTGAAATATTTTCTAAGTTAGATTTAGCCAGCTTTGAATGTTGACCAAAAAAAGACTAAAGACTGGATCCCTCTGGGAAACAGACTCCACCTCTTTGCCAATTATCAGATGCTGTCTACAGCAGTTCAGCGAGCAGCAGATAATGTAACAGCTTTGACTCTGTGAGCCTGTTCCATCACCGCTGCCGACAACATTCACTGCAAAACACACATCTGGCCCCTCCACATTCGCCACTTAGCTAAATTACATTACTTCTAGCCTAGCGCCTCCAACAAGGTGCTCTGTGTATTCTGCTAGCTGGGAAAATAGGAAGAGAACATGGCATGAGACAAAGAAGTGGAGGAGCTAACATGGTGTTAACAATTGCTCAGTGAGTTCCTCTACCTCCCATTACACACACTTTGCACCTTTTAACCTTGTTAGCGGGCCACGGCAGCGCACGCCCCAGAATGCTTGTTCCGTAATTAAGGGTGGCTCAGGTGCTAGATTTATGGAGATTTTCAGGCCTGTGATTAAAATTGAAATTTAATTCTGGTAATCGGGTAGAGGTGAGGGAAGAGGAATATTGAATGTGAAAGGGGAGGAGAGGACGGTTTGGGTGGTTGGCTAGCTACATATCAGTGGGAGATACTTCACACAGGCTGTTCAAACATGGACTTAAAACAGGCTTATCTCCCAAAAGGTTAATGAGGAGCGGCTGTTACAAACGCACAACAGAGGTCTCATCTTCTACTGCACGGCGGCGTGTCAGTCACAGACACACACACACACATACACACACACACAGAGTGAGGCTGGATAAGCTGCAGGCATCACAAGCCCACAGCCTCACTGATAGAATTCTCGTTTCCAATAACATCCTCAGACGACTTAATTACTTTTTCTTTTGATGCAACTCACAAGAATAAGCGGACTTAAGATGGAATCGCTCTTTTCTCCGTCTGTCTCTCTCTCTGTTTCTCCCTCCTCAGTGATAGCTGATAATTTAGTTGTGGCATTTAAGATGGCTGGGCATGACTCTGAAGTCTATTTCCCTGAGTTGTCATACAGCTTATGGAGAGCACAGTTCTCAGTGAAGGCACAGGGGCGACATGTGTGAATTTGCTCAGGCTGTGCAGAGTATAAATGACATGCAGGCAGCTTTGTTGGCCATCATGTAGTGGAGGCCTGTCGCAAAAGTGAAGCAAAATGAAGTCAGAGGGAACACTTTTGTGCTGTTGGACCTCCTTGGTAGGTGTCAAAGACAAAATGGAACAAGCAAAGCAACATAAGGACAACAATAAAGACACACTGTTGCACTTTTTTGGCATGGCTCAGACATATGTTCCCTTTGCCTTTTCTTCATGTTTTCATTTTTTGTCTTACCCCCGACTAGCGCTAAAAAACCGATATGGCAATATATCGCAATATTTATTTTTTGTGATATCTGTATCATGTCATGACCCATGTATCATGATACATACCACATTGTGAAGTCCTTGCCGAAACCCAGCCTTAAACTGTGTACACACCAAAAGCGAATTTAATTGGTGGCGCGATGAAATTGCATACAAAGTCAATACCATGATGCAAAATCACGCTGGGCACTGCAATGACGGGATCACCACGAATTGACGCGTGAGGGACGCAATTCGCGTCTTCGCGCAAGTTCAAAATATTCAACTTCAGCGATTTGATCACATTTGATCACATAATCATGCGATCACCTGACACTTTTTGCTTTTGGTGTGTACACGGCTTGAAAGTTCAGGAACACAAAAGAACACTTTATTTTCATACTTTCAATGTCCATGTGTCTGGTTAAAATGCAGGTGCCCTTATATTTCATTTTTCATTTTGATCTTATCTCAGCCACATTTGTGTGTTTGGTAATTTCCTAATACCGTTCAAGTAGGAAATTGGAAAAGAAATTTTGAGTTAGATCGTTAGACTTAATTTGTCAGTTAAACCGTAAGTATCATGTGATGTGATGTATGAGGATCGTACACATCATACACAGTAAGTTGCATCTGATTTTACGTTTTCAGTGAATTACTTTGAATATTGCAGCGTATTGCAATATGAACTGTATTGCATTGTATCATGACATAATCGTATCGTGAAGTTCTTGCCAATACCCAACCCTACTCCTGACCAATGTGAAAGTGTGCCACAATAAGACAGAGAAATGTCCTACTTTACCTCATGGTGCCCCATTTACCATTTTGAACTAACCCTTTTATTCCCTCTGTGCATATGCGTTTCATTCTGTTGTTGCCCCCGCAATGAATAAGGGCTCTGACTTTCATTCCTTGATTTTAAACCATTCATATCCTGGACGAGCACGCGCTGCAGATTTATATTGATGCCACAGAGGTGTATTGTGCATGCTGCACACTGTGGGAAGCGCAGTTTGTGGATGTCCACCTTGTTTTTCACCTGCAGTGAAGCAAGTGTTTTCTCTGGCTTATCAGCACACAGCGGTGTTTAGGCCTGGCAGGGGTGAAAGGTGTTTGTTTTTGAGTGTGTGCGTGTCTGCGAGTGGGGGGTTCCATGTATGGTTCCATACAAAGCTATATTTTTTAGTAATATATTGTTTTTCACACAAATGTAAGTGTTTGATCTTATATACATACAAACTGCATCTAATTGTGCATTCATGCACTAACTTGCATTAAGAGCATCCTTCTTTTTTTCTCATCTTTGGACTACTTCCACATTTTGACAAAGAGAGCCGCCTCATTATATTATTTTTAATACAAAAAATACCCCCCCAAACTTTTACTGATGGTCATGTAGTCAAGATTTTTGGGGGGCTAAGAGAGGTAGGCGAACTTCCAGTCCTCACTGCTGGTTGCCTGGCAACTGCTCAGAAACATAACCTCTCATAACCTCATATATAAAATGGTGAATTGTAGTTATGAAGCTTTGGTTATGCATCCACTTTGGTCAGGATGTAATATGTTAAATAGCATGCCAGCTTTTTCCCCTTATGTTTCCAGTCTTTGTAAGAAGCTAAGTTGCTGTAGCCTTTTATTTAGTGGACAAATGTGAGATAGACATGTTTCCCTAATGATCAAACTATACCTTTAAGAGAATGAGGCAGCAACCTCTGATGCCACTTAAAAAGTGTAAGGGATCAACCTTTTGTTTTTTTTTTACAGAAACTTCAACTCTCTGTTTCTGCACCTGAGAGGCAGTATCAGTTTTTCTTGCACTTAGTTTTGCAGCAGCTGCATCCGTAGCGGTAGTTGCCCTGGCAGCATGGCGTCTCTCTGGCCAGGGTTGTGTCAGCTACAGAGATGAATAGCCCTCTGCTCTCGGCCCACTAAGTAATCCAGCCAATGATGAATCACTGCTCTCACTGACACCCAAATTGGAATCATTGGGTCCAGGAGCCAAAACTACATAAAAAAGAGTAAAAAAAAAAAAAAAAAAAAAAGAAGCCTCTGGCAGTGTTGTCAAGTCATCTGTTACTGTGTCGCTTTTCGAGGCCGCACGGGGTATTCCCCCCTCTGTGTGCTCAAGGCCTCAGAGAATGGAAAAACAAAGGGCCTTTCAGGAAGGTGTCACACTGATATCCATCCCCATCAAAATGATGCTACGATGATAATCCCCATTTGGAGTTGTAAGACTGATAGCTGCAGCCAAGGCCTTTCCGAAGAAAAAGAAAGAAAGAGATGAAATTGTCTTCATGGTTCTTTATGGTTTCTCTGATCAAAGTGCTTCCCACCCCGTATTTCATTCTCTTAGTCCCGCCTCTTTAGCCCACATTCTGTTGCTAGCGGTGGCCTGAGTCTGCTGGCGGCGCATGTAAAACAAATCCCCCAACACAAGGAATGACTTAATGAACTTAATGAGGTTTTCTAATTACAGAGGGAAGTTAGCCCATGTCAAATGGGCCTTTTCTGCCTTCCTTGACATGGATTAACAGCCAGACTATTAAATTCAGCCCTACATTACAACAGAGGAGAGACTGAAACACCATCAGTCATATCTGCTGTTATCTGGCCTACATTCAGACACACATTGCTTCATTTGAAGTGAATGAAGCTTGTATTTTTTAGAGTAGAGTGAATGAGCCTTAGGCAGGATCTGAACCGCCACTTGAAACCTTCTCAGGGATGGTGAATGGGGAATAAAAACAGGAACGGAAATGTTTCAGTGTCTGAACCATGAAGGCCCCAACCTTCATATTAAAGGGTTTGATATAAAATAGGTATTATTTCATGAGTTTGGATTGTTACTTTCTGCCATTTATTCCTTTACATGTCTACTTTTTCCCTTCCCGTTTTATTCATTGATGCTCTTTGCTCCTTTCCCATTCAATTTCTGTCTCTTTCCCTGTCTGTGTAACTCCACCATGGCAGGGAGGATGATTTACTTTGTCATCATTAACACATCAAAGGAGCCAAGTGTGTATTTCAAAGTCATCTGATAACTGATACTCTTTAATGGCGCACTGGAACAGTAATTAATTTCAAAAACATCCCATTTATTTGTTCTGGAAGTGAATGCTCCCGCCAAAGCGGCATAAATCCTGTCTGTTGCTGCAGCTCAAATTAATTTACGTGTTGCGTCTCCTCGCATCCTTTGAGAATTTAATTATCTCGGCAAACAGGCACTGGGTGTGCTGAATATACATTCTATCAACAAAGTTGTACTGGAGCCAAAACAGTACAGAGACATGTTGCTTCATTGTGGCTGTCGTCATTCCAGTCAGTCTTTTGCCGCATACATGAGCACAAAACTTTGACAAAGAAAACAGGAGATGACGACGAGATAGTATCATTTCAGTGCGAACACCGCCTCTGAATGCTGTCCAGGGGGTTTATCTTTCCCTCAGCTACAGTCTTCTCCCCTGTTAGCACACTTGATCCGAGTCAATCCGGAAGCCTAAGTGCTCTAAATTTCTGAGAGAAGCTTTTGGCAAATGGGGGAAGATGTAATAAATGACACAAAGATAGAGAACTGACTTCACATTAGGCCAGCTGAGGTGGATTCAAAACCTCTGTTGACCCATAATGGTCAGTCAGATTTACAACGCTCAGCACCATCGTTGTCATCCTGCTGATGTGAAGGTTCAGATTATATTTATTTGTATGAATAATGAGTTGATGAGGTGAGTACATGATGATGAACTCTAGAAGCGGTTGATGTCCCGCTAAATTTGGACACTGCTTACACAAGCAGAGCAAAAGCAAAAGCAAAATGGATACAAAAACCAGCGCTAATATTCAAGATGTATCACATATTTGAGGGCAGTGCAAAGTAAATTGCTTAGAACTACACTTTGGAAATGTTGGAATGTTTTATCACTAGCTTTCCAGTTTAGTATCACACCACATCAATTAATCCTTATTAAATTGAATTTCAGTTGACTTTAAAAATAATACAACTTGCATATTTAGGATCATAGCATCAGGACTCTTTTTCAGTTGTTCTCAATGAGGAGAGAGCGTCCGTAGCAGCTGAAGACCACCCAGAGAAAAACTGAGCACTCCACTTTTTCCTCAAGCGCTCTGCCATTTTTGTGCCCCCATTCTGAGCACTTCAGTTGAAAATTTCTAAACTTTTCAGAAAGTCGCTGGTGACAGTACTGGTCCTTTTTTCATCCAGCCAATCATACTGATATCCTCCTTGTTCCTTGTCTGATCACTGGAGCTGTGATAGCGGGGCCATTAGGCTATTATTATAAAGCTCATCATCCATAGGCTACAAAATACGAGGGAAAGGATCCTCTGAGTTATACTTATAGTAAAAAAAAGATATCAAATAGAATACTGATAGTAAAAGCAACACAGCAGTGTCGATCATACAGTCACTGTTGACAAGATCTTCCTGCCGTGAAGATGCACATGCAGCGTTTTATTCTCTCAGAGCACAAGTGCTTTATCCCAGCACTTCTGAGCTCCTGCTGACACTTTTCCACTGGAAAAAAAATACCATGTGTTCACAGACCCTAAGAACATTAGCCACAGTTCCATCCAAATTTTACCCCAATATTTAGGAAACAGAGAAAGAAAATGCTTATTCATCCCATATGTGTTCCCAGCTAGGGTTGGGCAAATGGACGAATAGCCATCAGCGGGCTCCACCCATCGCCGGTTGGTTTGTTAGAGCTGATATTTTGGTCTATTTTTGACACTTTCTTTTGCAAAGTTAATAGTACACCTCCTAAAAAATTTCACTCAAAAAACAATGAACCTGTCAGCAGTCTTTAGTTTTCTAGCAGTAAATAAAAAGAAGTCAAGGAGCAGCACCAACCAGTGCAAAAGGTATTTAACGTTACCCCGATGGGAAGTGTGTCCGCGGCTGAAGGAGTGTGCATGCATCCAGTGAAGGCGGACCTATGTTAGTACACTTCGATTTCACCCAATTAAATAAAAAAAAAAAAAAAAAAAAAAAACACATTAAATTGTTTATCGTTGTTGGTATTGTATCAACAAGATTGTAAAGTAGCATATGGTTCAAATATCAAAATAAATGCTTACGGCAGACCGTCTATGGAGCGGGGCTCTGGCGTGCAAGCTGCTTGAGCGGGTTTGATAAGCAGAGCAACTTTGCTCACACCGAAGAGCTGATAATTATAATAATTACATGCAGTGATTATATATGCGAATAATACATGAGTCCAAAAACTGTTACAAAGCAACTCGGAGCATTTCGTATCCGTATTTTTTAGGCACTGATCCATCCATTCATCCCTGCACACTCCTCAGCACGGGCATGCGGCGCTTGTCTTGTGAGAGAAAAAAACACTGTAACATTACCTGGTGAGACACTATATATATGAACAGTATAAATTATCACCAGTTGAAGGGCTGATGGTTGCCAGTTGGAAAATTTTAATCTATCACCCTACCCTATTCCCATCCACTACTGTTTTGCTAACATGAGGAGACTGAGGCATTGGAAAACAGTTGGTGGCGCTAATTGTCCAGTTAGGCGCCATTAATCCATTGCAGAAGAAAAGATCACACAGGATTTAAAAAAACAAAACAAAACACATATTGATTAAAAAATGGGACATTGCACATTAATGAATATTGACCCGTAGGCTAATTTCCATCTGTAGTCCCGTACTACTTGATCAAAACTCAGTGTGGACGCAGTAAAATTGGAATAAGGTAAATCAAATTGAAAAACACTTTGAATACATACAAGACATGTTTTCGTGTGAGGTGGAAAGGGGTTGCAAAGTCCAGTGTCAGGTTTGCAAGCTTTCATTACATTTCTGTTCAAATTTGTTTGATTTAATTGTAAACTGCTACTTTTGGGATGTTTGATAGATGTGTAGCAAGCAAGTTGGCAAGAACCATCTAGATCAATTGACTAACAACAAAAAAAAAAGGAAAAGAAAAGAAAGAAAGAAAGAGAAACACTCCCACACACTGAGAAACAGCTTTCAGACTGTTTCTCACATCAATTTTTAACTCCAAAATCAAATGGCCCTTTTAGGTGGAAGTCATGAACTTTTAAGTCAAATAAGCAATATGTTGTGCGGGGCTATGATATTGCATATTGATTTCTCCCATGTGGTGAATGAAGGAGACCTGGGCATGTTACTTTAAATGTATACCTTGCCATTATGTTGTTTTTGAAAGGGCAATTCAAATATTAAATCAGGTTTGAGTGATGCACGGGAGTTATATATGGCAATAAAAGAGTTACAGCTCCCTGTCATCTTTGTTTTGACAGACGATCCTGGCGCAGCACACTCACGCACATGCAAACAGTCAGACAAACAGAAACACACTCACGCACACAAAGTCAGCGTGATTCGTTGGGGATTTTCTCACAAATCGGCCCCCTAAAGGGAAAGAGGCCAGCATAAATCAGCTGGTGTCAGGGCTACAGACACCCACGGCTCCTTATCACCACACGCAGGCGGACACACTCACAGATTGATAGGTAGATAGTTGGTCTGACAGGCAGGGCGACAGGCAGCCAGGTAGAGAGGCTTACAGAGGCATGCACACAGGGTGGAGGGAGACAGAGGGAGGCCAAGAGAGAGACAGGGAGAGGCAAAAACATGGAACAAAGACAATTGATTAAAAGGACTTTGGTTACAATCTCACACTTCATTTTGATGATCCATTATTAATTTATATTATCTGAAACCTGTGCCATGTATTCCTCAGATTTAGTACAATAGAATTGCAGCCCTACAATTAGTTCACGAATTCATGTACATTTGCAATTAAAAAACAATTTGCTAGGTGGCTCTTTCCTGGTATCCTGACTTGAGCTACATTTACTTGGCGCCTCGTATTCGATCATAATAGGTTTAAAGGCCCACACAGAGTAAAAAGCTGTGTCAAAACACATCAGTCTGCTTAAACTGGTCCAAACCGATTGAAAATTTCAAGCAGTTGAAATTTCAGTTGCTTTTGGCACCCATGTGTTTATGTGTCCTGCTGACTTTGGCTACAGCTGCACTTTAGTTTTACGCCTGGTGTTCACATTATTTCACCATTTTATAGAACCCAGACCCAGTTTGTAAACACTGATGACCTTGTTTTTATTTTGAAAAACTCCAGAGTTGCATTGTTATCGAAATGGGCCGAAAATTGAACTTTTTCCAATAATGGCTACAAACACCCAAGTTTGCTTTGAAAACCTGGTTGTGTGGATGTAGCCTGACTGTTACCAGATGATTATTTTTGATATGAATCACTTACAAGACAAGGGTCTTAAATATATTTAACAGCTACATAAGGGAGATCATGCCAAGGGTAAGCAGCCTCAAAAAAAGAAAAAAAGAAACAGCAGCCATGTCTCCATGACAATATTTCGGTGCACATTTTAAAGTATGACATTTGAAAAGGTAAATAATAATAAATAATAACTTTATTTATAGAGCACCTTTCAAAAACAAAGTTGCAAGGTGCTTAACAATAAAATAATTAGTGCAAGTAAAATACATAGCAGTAAAATCACAATAAATTACAGCAATACAAAATAACAGTCAAAAAACAGAATCAGATTAAAAAGGCCAGGCGATAAAAGTAAGTTTTAAGAAGTGATTTAAAGATGACAGTGAGTTTGCCTGCCTGAGATCTCCAGGCAGGGCGTTCCAGAGCCGAGGGGCCCGAGCAGCAAAGGCCCGGTCCCCTCTCGTGACTAGGCTAGTTTTGGGTACTTGTAAGAGGGCCCTGCTGGAAGATCTCAGGCTGCGGCCAGGCTCATAAGGATTAAGCATGTCACCAATATACACAGGGGCCTGACCGTTTAAGGCTTTAAAAACGAGCAATAAAATCTTAAAATCAATTCTAAAACTCACAGGTAACCAGCAAAGGGCAGCAAGGATGGGGGTCATGTGGTCACTTCTTTTGGTACCTGTTAAAAACCTGGCAGCAGCATTTTGAGTAACCTGCAGTCTTTGAATGTTCCGTTTGCTGATGCCAGAGTAAAGTGCATTACAGTACTCTAACCTGTAAGTGATGAAGGCCTGGATGACTTTTTCTACATCAGAACGGGAGAGAATGGGTTTGAGTTTGTCAGCTGTTGTAATTGGGAAAAACAAGACTGCAGCACCTTGGTAACTTGGGCATCAAAAGAAAGGTTGGGTGTCAAAGGTGACACCCAGGTTTTGGGCCTCTTTGTGGATATTGCTGGCCAGGACACCCAGACTTGAGGATGGGAGATTGAGGTTGTTTATGGGCCAGCAGGGGTGACGATGAGCACCTCTGACTTTGAGTCATTCAGCTGCAGGGAATTATTGATCATCCATTTTTTGATATCATCAAGACAGGACAAAATGTTAGAGACATCAGAGCAACCAGGCTTTAAAGGGACATATAGTTGTGTATCGTCCGCATAACAATGAAAATTGACATCATACTTCTGGATAATTTTCCCAATGGGTAGTAAATAAATAGCAAATAAAAGAGGTCCAAGGGTGGACCCCTGCGGGACGTCACAAACAAGAGGAGCACTGGAGGAGGAGGAGTCAGTGAGCATTACTGAGGAAGACCTATTTCACAGGTATGATATAAATCAATTCTAGAGCCACATCACTGATACCAACAATGTTTTTCAGACGGCTTATCGGGATGCCATGATCCACAGTACTGAAGGCAGAGCTGAGGTCGAGGAGAATTAAAATCGAGTACTGGCCTGAGTCACTTGCTAGCAATAGGTTGTTGGAGACCTTGACCAGAGCAGTTTCGGTACTGTGTAAGGAGCGGAAGCCGGATTGGAATTTTTCAAAGAGCTGATTGTTGTTCATAAAAGAAGTTAATTGGATAAAAACAATTTTTTTCTAAGTCTTTGATAAAAAAAAAGGAATCTTTGAAATAGGTCTATTATGACTTAAAACAGAGGGATCAAGAGACGGCTTTTTTAAAAGCGGGTGGACGACAGTATGTTTAAAATTTGATGGGAAGATACCTGACGTGAGAGAGGAATTAATAATAGCTAAAATATACGGACCCACCGCCTGGAAAACTGATTTTAAATACCAGGTGGGAATGTAGTCGGAGGAGCAAGTGGAGGATTTAAAAAGTACAACAGTGCGTTCCAGGGTTGAAAGAGAGATTTCCGAAAAAAGAGTGAGTGGAGGCCGGAGTACAATCATCAGAAGTCTTTCTGCCATCGGTACTGAACTGTTGTCAGATCACTGATATTTTGTCACAGAAATAGTTTAAAAATTCTTCACATCTCTCAGAAGAGGAATCAACAGGCTGGGTATATAGAAGATAATACACCATATCTACTTTCAACTGAGTTGTGGGCCTACATACTTCCTCCCAAGTAGCCTATATTATAAAGGTTGAGGCATAAACAAGGTGGTTTGCCACTGTGGAACAAATCATGTGCATCATTTTGTGTGTTTGTGTCTCTGCAACCCATATTTCGTATCACCAATTGATTTGTAAAAACTATTTAGAATAAAACTAATGCAGTTGCGTGCTTGTGCCATCCTACATATTTTCTTTTCTCAGTTCCACCTAAGATGCAGCTCGCCTCTCTCCGCCAAGGGTATTTCTTAATAGTATCACAGATGCCCCTGCCATGAGTTATGGCACTCTGTGATTCATTGAGCGATTCTGATGAGGTTATGAGCGAGCCAAGGACAAAGTTATCTCTCCTCTGCCCAACAGAAACACTGAGTTTATTAGCCTCCCAAGCAATAGACCTCTTTTTTTTTATCTAATCCTTTGTTCCTGCACATGACATTGCCACTTCATACACTACATGCATTGGATGGCAGAATACATAATGTTGTAGAGGGGCAGAAAAAATGTAAAGAGGAAAAATCCATTACACTGCTGTCTTGACTTGTGGAGCCCATACAGTGTAATTCATCCTGAAGCTTGTTCAACTCGAAATGGCCTTATTTACAGAGTTCCATTACAACAATAAGAGGAAAAAGAGAGAAAGACTGTGCGCTAGTGTGTGTGTGTGTGTGTGTGTGTGTGTGTGTGTTTGTGTGTGTGTGTTTTGGAAATCATGTCAGGGGCATGTAATTAAATGACTCGAATTGCGTACTCCTCCATACTCCATTATTCCACCTGAACCAAGGGCAGAGAGGGAGAGACAGGAAGACTCTTACATGGGAGCTGCCGGAGGCTGATGGATGGATGGTCATGAAATAATGATATGTCTCCAATCCGTTTGGAGGGGTAGATCAGTATTCTATCCCAGCTACATATGCAGACA
>JAQLOL010000013.1:17868431-17882837 GCA_029783665.1 Naso thynnoides
AAAAGACATGAAAAAACCCTTCTTCACGCTAATGTTCGAGCTAGGAAGGCAGCACTTGTAAGGAACTATTTTTCCAGGCGTAATAACTTAAATTTCAGTGGCCCCCAACTCCTCTGTCTCTCTCTTCCACACTCTGCTTGTCCCACAACGATTTCTCCCTCGGTTTATTCTGGTTCGTACTGGTCGAGCTTTGCAGTCGTGCCATAAAATGCAGTATTTCAATTTTGTCCACATTTTCATCATATTAATAGTAAGTCATGTTGACAAATTGTTGTTTAGCTGTGTAGTTTTTCAATAATATCTTTCTTCGTCACAACCGCTTCCTCATTATACAGTCCAGCCAGAGCCAACCAGAGATATTTGGCCGGTGGGATGCAGCAGTGTTCCTTGCATGGAAGGCGCTTGTTATTGAGCCAGGCATACGCCTGCTGTTAAACTTTATGTTATGTCTATCTGCACTCAACGGGAGCACCCACAACAAAAAACAACTGGACCCCGGAACTGCCTCCGACCTTGGAAGCAGCAGTGTATTCATATCAATGCTCTAATTCGCGTGGCTTGTTTGTGACTAATACAGCAATTTTTGACCAAATAAATGCAAACGTTCTCTTTAGAAAGGTGAATTAGTTTAGTTTTATTCTTTTTCGCATCGGCAAAAAAAGAGGTGATGGAGAGGTGCAAAAAAAACCCAAGGGGGCTTAAACTGGTCCCTCTCCAGTGCTTAGAATGCATTTCATTGATCCATTAAAATGTAAAAAAAGACGTACAATAATTAATCACCGTTACCTTGAAATTTTCACCTGTCCGATTGTGTTTCTATACCCTGATTCAACATAAGTGGGGTCTAAAAATACAGTCTGAGATCTAATAAAGTAAACACATGGTTGAATTTTAATGACAACATTTGTGGAAGTTCGGGGGGATCTCTGATGATGGTAAGAAGTCAAACACACACTGGTTTGGTTCTTTAATGTTCAGACTTAGGCTATTATACCAGAACAATCTTTTCTTGTTTTGTTTTGCACTAACAATACAAGAAACCAGTTCTGTTATTGCCCCCCAGCGTCAGACTGCAGGGACTCTTTAAGGCTGAAAATATGCTGCATCTCACTACATACTGTAAAACACGAACAAAAATGGCCTCTGACGTTTTACACAACTCGCTCATAAATCAGGGTGAAGTGTGTTTTTGCCAGCACTTCATAAAGCTATCAAAAAAACAATGAGAGGTGGCATTTCGAGGATGACCTCTAAACTGCACTGCTTACCACCGCGCAGTTGATTCAGCATTCGAGTTATTGAAAACATGATGGTATTTTCCACTCAATAGCTACTTCCTGAGACATTTGAAATGAACTGTGCTCCATTGAAAGTGAGAAGAATTGTTTTCAAGGGTTATTCTGAAATTATACAGACCTGAAGAGCTCTTACAGAAAAGCTCTATCCTGACTGTGAACTTAGTCATCTAAATAAAAATCCTCTGAATACAGAATAAAAGGGTCTATTGAAGCATTTATGCAACCCATTGCAGCAGCAGCAAGCGTGAGAGGATAGTGCAGAATTAGTTTCCTTTTTGCAAGGGTTGAAAGAGTCCTAGAATATTTCACTCAGGTAAAATTACTGCTTTACATGTAAAAATGTAGATAAAAGTAAAAAGTAGGTTTGTTAAAATGTACTCACTGTAAATAAAGTTTACTGAATTTATTTTAAAGGTGGATGGATATAGATGTGAATGATAATGTTACACAATAGAACATTTAAAGAACTTGTACTTTATGCCGCTTTTCCACCAAAATTAGCAGTTTTACATGGGTTTTTTAAACACAGGTCGGCCCACTTAAATACATCTTTCTGCCAGCAAGGCAGCGCATCTGTCAATTTTATATGAAGCGTTGCAATTTGGATGAACGATTATCATTATTATTTATTATTAAACCTTTATTTAATCAAATTAAAACCTTGTTGAGACAGTACATCTCTTTTGCAAAAGGGATCTGGCCAAGAGGGCGGAGAGATACACGATGTGGTTTTACAATCCAATACAATAACAAATACACAACAAACAGTAAACAGAACTAACAACACAGAGGTGCCAGCACAGGGTAAAGACTAACATTGTGCATCAAAAAACAACACAGCTAGGCATCAAAGCAGGTACAGTTGGTGGGATGAAAGAGTGCGCCGCATTGTGTGGAAACATTGTTATGTGTCAGACAAATGTCTTTCAACTCTGATATCAGCAGATTAATGACAAATGCAGATATATCAGAAATCATTCTGGGTGTTAAGCTTGACAAAAGTTGATCTGGGTTGAAACGCTCCACAGCTGCAGAGCGATCTCTGTATTTCAAAAAATCTGGCTGGATTATATTTTGTTTAAACTGATTGCAGGGAGGGAGCGCGGTGTGCTGGGTGAGCTAGGTTGACTTTTGACGAGAGAGAGAGCGGCACACTTAGCAGTTAATTTAAGATTGTCTAAAGAGTAAGCGCTCTGTGCTTATAGAGACACATGCCAGGCAGGAATCATTTTAAACTCTGTTTCCGTTGGTGTTAACTTCTGTAATTGTCAAGTCCAGCAAAAATAGAAATCTTGCGCCGTGCCCGGATGACGTGGCACACCGGGTGAAGAAGGAAAAGAAAGGCACTAGGAAATACGTCAGAAATAAGCGTTTTCACCCTGGTCTTACATTACCATTAAAAGCTGAGCTGTGCCAAGGTGAGGTGAGGTGAGAAAAACCTGCATCTACTGCAGAGTCAATTGACCCGGGTGTAAATGGTGAGGGGACACATTCCCACTGCACACAAAACCCCGATCTCAGTGGGTTAACACAGGTTTTTTGATCAGGGGAAAAGGGGTATTCAACTGCAAAGTAAAGGGCAACAACATGTCACATAGTGGGACAGCATCACTGCTTCCCAGGATGTAAACATCACAGATTCCCTTTGTCCAAACCACAATAACCTCAGTTTGTATGGACAGACATTTGCAGCAGTGATGACCGGTCATAAATATACAAGTGCTCATTACATCATACTACACCAGACATCATCCAGTGTGTCAAATTTAGCCTATTGGCAGAAACAGAATATATTTATTATTATGTTTTCATTAGTGTTTAATCACCTGACACTAAGAACTTTTGTTTTTTCGTTACCTTAGAATGAGCTCCTTACCTGCAGAAGGAGCGGGTCCTCTTCCATGTTGCACCGCCGTGTTCCTACTGTAACCCTAAACCTCCTTATAGTTTGCATGTTTCCAGAGTTTGATGGAGAAGGATTTTCAGCTGGTTTCAGTCTGCAGCCTCACTGCTTGATGTCACTGAATAAAGAATAAAGCATTACCAAAGCAATCGACAGACAATAAAGAGACAAGACCCACAATGCACCTGTTGAGCTTGCAACATTGTGTGTGTTTGATCAGTGTCATGTAGTCCTCTTGCAGAATGGTGAATTAAATCAGTTTTCAATTAAAATGAATGCTTTTTTGTTCTGGATATGTCTGCAATCTTTGCGACCTACTAACGCTCAGCCGGTGAATGCACATATTCAACGGGTGTCTGTGGACGCGAGGCTCTGCCATCCTGCGGTTGCAGTCAGCATGAGCAGCTTCTCCTCTGCTGCAATTGCCGATTTCAAAATAAGACTGAGATATTACCGCTGCTATGTGTAGCTTTTGCCAGACAACCTCCCGGACAAGCTAATGGTCGGAGGTGGGATTAAGTGACCTTGCAAGTTCATGGGCAGATTTGATTTCTCTAGAGTAGTGTTTGATCACAGTACATTCTGGCAAAGCAATAACTTGTTTTCTTCCTGACTCAGATAGCATATCCAGATGAATATCACGTGTTGAAGCCAGGTGTAAATGAGCCTTAGCTGTTGTCTATTTACAGGCACTTTTTTGACAAACAGCAGCTCTCATTAGAGAGTGTATTACCAACTTTCACCTGCAGGTTTAAAAGGCAAATGATAGCATTAGGATTAACTAAACTTGCTCACAGCTACTTAACAAAACAACTTTAGATAACACTTTCTATGAAGCCTGTCTCTATAATGCATTATGACACATTATGAACACACTTATAATGCATTATAGGTGGTTAGGGTGCTTTTAAGTATTATTATACAGCATTACAGGCACATTATAACACATTATAAGTGTTGTTTATAATGCATTACAGATGCATGCTTTAAGTAAAGTGTTACCCAGTTTTCATCACAGCCAACATGATAAATAAACTATCTTTGGTCATATTTGGTAGCCTGACATAAAACCTGTTATTTACTGTGCTACAGAATGACTTTTTGTAGCTCTCACATGGATGCGCAGGATATCTGTTGCTCCTCTCCTCTGATCTTTATTCACATAAGACGGCGGTGAAGGAGATCAACGGAATATCAAACTGCTCCCTTTTGCCTCTGTGCTCAAAACTTATAGACATTAGTGTTACCAGCTTCAGTTTATTCTCGAAGGAGAATGAATTTTATTTACTGTTGCAGCTTGTGTTTGTAGTGCTGATGGCCTGTTGCACATACTGTGTTGATGGCCCAGTGGGGCCCTTCAGCAGAGCAGAAGCTGCTGAGTGGGTGTTTAAGGCCCCTCGTCAAAAGAAGATTATCAAATACACATTACGGCATTTCAGGTCACAGTGTCAAAGCTTGGCATCGTGTTTGTTTATTGCCTGTAATTTTTTGCTTAATGTGAACATTTTTTTTGTCACACTGGAGTGGAACCAGATACATGTTGTGCACAAACAAAGAATGAGGTAAGATAGGCAGTACTGACCAACTGCCCCTTAAACACCATTAGTGTGTTTTGTTAACACACACAAAGTCATGTTTTTTCTCCTTTAGGGGCCTTAAAGAACAATATGAACTGATTTGAAAATGGTCTGGATAATGACCCTGTTGGCTGAGGGAGCCATTTAGGGCCAAATTGCCGCTTGTGTTGGGCTTTAGTCGGTAATTAGGTCAGAATGCAAATGCTCGTATTGTGATGTTGGCCCACAAGGACTAGCACAGCTCCAGCCTCAGTGTTTAGAGTGTATCCATGTGTGTCAGAGTGACTCATGGAGCCCCTCTAGTGCTGATGAGCAGTGAGGAGAGAGAGAGAGCGTTGGGGCCCAAGCTCATTCACAACCTTGCGCTCTTATCAAAACATGTTTATTGCACTTTAATGTGGCGCCTCATTTATGCAGAATTTAGCTCTTTAAAATTGTTGCTGCAGGAGTGAATGTTGCTCCACGACTGTGGCAGAGCCTAACCTCCGGCTCACCCTCTAACCTTCCGCAAACCTACATAAACTCTTTCCACCTCATTTTCTTGATTTTTCCTTTTCCTAGTTCATCACCTCCTCCTATTTCTGTCCACCTCCAGCTCCTCCCTGTTGCTGCCTCTCCCTTGCCTCTGTATCGATCATTAGCTGATGTTGGGAAGAGAGAGGGGATGTAATTAAGGAGCCAGACTGGTCTGTCAATTCTGCTCACTGCTGCATGGAGTGCAACAGACCAAGCAATGGCCTTAATAGGGCTTCATACTGTAAACAACACGCACACCTGGACAGCAGCAGGCCCCAGAGACAAACAGGAGAAAGCCACTGTCGACAAGTTAGCACCGAGAAAGAAAGGAAGTTCATCACTGAGGATGTGTGTGTGTGTGTGTGTGTGTGTGTGTGTGCGTGTGCGTTGAATATCAAAATACCTGAATGCAATCCAATCAAATGAATACAATAAATATAATGCACATTGTTGTCGGAAGAGTAATTGGTTGTCATTCATGAAACGTGAGCAGAACAAATTTGTGTGTTCACAAAAGGAAATTTAAATGTATTTTCGGCACTCATCAATATTTTAGTAGTTTCGATCATTTTGTGGGCACCAACAAAATCTACACCTGCTCCTGACTGCTGGTAGCTCTTGCTTAAATCAGAGAATGCACATAAATATTGCTTGTCATTATCAGTGATCACATTTTTAATTCGTATCGTGCTCTGGTATGTTCACAATACACCAATGCCTGTGAAACACGCAGTTTAAACATGAGAAACGATAAGAAATATAACACATTTAGCTGAATTAGTTGGCCATAAGCAGATTTAAGTCTCAGATTAGATTTAATAAAAATGTGACTGAGTTATTTCAGTTGACTTTTCGAAATGTTGAATAATGATACAATTCCTGACAGAGATGTCTCTTGATGAAGCAGACAATGCTCTCATCTGCAGTCTCTTCCTGTAGCTGTTGTGTTTTTGTTCATTTATTTTTGCATCAAGTTTTGTATCGAACCATTTTCGTCTAAAATTTTAAATGGTTCTTACAAAAGAGGACACAGGGCTAAAGGCATCCATTTCATCTTTCCAGGCCTCTGCTTTACCTGCGCCTGTCACACCACTTAGCATCCATGAACCGACACTCGGGCCTACGATCAAATCCGAGTTTTAAGCGGCGTTCATAAATCTGTGGGTTTTTAGTATCAAGCTTTTTGATGTACAAATCTACCCACAAATTTACTAACATTTCATTGATGAGGCCCACTGTGTTTTATGTTTGAATTTACTGTGTTGAGTGACGTTACAGTGTCGTTACAACAGTGTTGTTGAAATTATAATTTGCGTATATTTTTAATTGATTAAGTTTTTTTTTCATAGTGACATGAGTTTTTTACAACAGACTAAAAAATAATCAAGGGAATCATGGACAGAACTATGATTGTCCCTTTTCCAATTACTTATGACTCAATAGATCCATACTTTAAAAGTAAAATCTACAAGATTCTGCAAGATTCCTTCTTAAGAGGTATTATTGATTTAAGAGAATTTTGTGTTCTAGTACTTAAAAGTGTGAACAAAAACCACAATTGAAACAGACCTGTTATACAAGCCATGTGCAGACAATCTGCATTTTTCTATGTGGGGAAAAAAACACTAAAATGATTGTACATCAAACTTTGGTCGGAGAATTGGATATTTGGAGTTTAACTATGATACCAAATATAAGTAACATCAAAATATATATGTATATAACTAACATTAAACTCTGAATATAAATAGTCTTTTTACCTTTAGCCTCATAATCTCGTCAGTTTTGTAGTTTTTACATTTTTATTATTTTGTTGACAAATTTCTGCACAGCTACGTTCAGTTCATTAGTTACTAGAAAAGTTCTCGGACTGCACTGAAGAATCATCCTTCCTTGTGTGACATCATCTGTCTCTCTCGCCGTCACATGACCACTTTGATTTAGACAGACATTCTAACACTCGTGTTAAATCATTCCCTTCTTACATTTGTCACTTAATGCTCTGCTCTGATGACACATCACTCACGTCTTATAAGCTTTTGGTAACAATTTTTCAGCGTCTCCACAAACTAAGCCTTAAATGGCAGATTTCGGGGCAATGATTATGCAAATGATCTCATGAGGATGCACCTCCACATGAACAGGTGACATCCGTCTTGATAAAAGGAGGCTTTTACAACAAGTTTGTGCAGTAAGGAGAGTTTCTTAAATCCGACTTGGACTCATACTCACAAATCTTGCAGAAAAAAAGCAAGAGAGGATTAAGATATGAATAAGAAAATGTCCTTGTATTAGGTCCGATGTGTATTTCACTTGATTTCTTTGTTTGTTTACGTGTGTATGCGTGTGGACATCTGTGTTGTCTTCCTTATTCGGGCATGTATGCATTATGGTCCATGCAGGGGGGCACAGAGAAGCTGCCATGTGTGCATACTCCTGCTCTCATATGCTTCGTCTGTTGGGTTGGCGCTGATCTACCGCTTTAATCGATAAAACTATCAAAACATCTCTGCCGCTGCCCTCTTGTTGACTCTGCGTGTCTCTTGTCTCTCCTCCAGAGAAAGTCAGTATGCTGTCAGCATTGATCTCTCCTTTCAAGTACATAAGCCCTGGGACCAGCAGCACAGAGGACGAGGACAGTTTAAGTAAGCCGCTGCCTCTTTTCTTTCTCACTGCCAGCATGCTGAGCTAACTCTCTCTGTGGTGGGTCTAATATGGAAATGATCTCTCTTTTACCCACATAAATAATTATTTGGGCTATTTGATTATGTATGGGTGTTAAATCTGCAATTTATTGTTTTTTTGGAAGTGAGACATTTAATATTAAATTATAAATTGGTTTTGAAAAGTATTTAGATATTGTATGCAGGCATGAATGTACCTATCATCCATAGGTATAATCTGCTTCAGCCCACCAGTGAATGTCAGCACTTGATCTCTGCCTCCCACTCTGCTATTAACATTCTTGTGGCAAGATGTGAACACCCTATTTTTGTTCATTTCCCATCAGAAATGCAATACGGCACTACTTCCCCGTAACTGGGTTTGAAGAGCGTATCACAGCTGTTCAGACTTTGCTCTCACAGAGGATAGAAGTGTGAAATAAAGCGGGCTACAGACATTTCATCCTTTCTTGGAATGTCTGCCTCTCGATATGATCCCCACCCCCATTACAAATAGGATTGATGCTGTGCATTGGCCACAGGGACCGATGTTTCCCACTTACGACACAGATTCAGAGCCAATTTTGGAGGCAGATTACAGAATGATTTGGCAGATAACATCGCCATTTTAGGGGGATTTGTATTTGGATTTTAAAACACTTAAATATGATGGAGCCCTGTGGTATGAAGTGGGCTCGGCTCAGGGAGATGATTGTAGATTTGTTCGTTACCATTTCATTGTGTATCAAGTGGCTCGATCTGTCTTGAGAGGTTTTCCATTTTGTTCAGTCAGGATAAATGTCAGTGTCACACAGAAATGACTGCTTTTTCTTTTTCTTGTGCAAGAAATATTTTTCATCACCTTGAGTTACAATGTTTCTGTTTTTGTTGTTGCAGGTACCAGCAGTGCAGAGGTGAAGGAAAACCGTAATGTAGGTAACTTAGAGGAGCGCTCCATAGCATCTGCAGAGTGTCAGTCCCTTTTTTGCTCTGACTCTGCCAGAAGTGGCAGCTCTGGTCTGAAGAGGAAACGGCCACTTGAGGAAGACAACAACGGGCACTTGTGTCAACTTCGCCTGATCTATAAGAAACTGTCCTGGTCTGAGGCACCAAAAAATGCTTTGGTGCAGCTCAATGAGCTGCGGCCGGGCCTGCAGTACCGCATGGTGTCTCAGACAGGCCCAGTCCATGCACCTGTCTTCTCCATTGCTGTGGAGGTCAACGGGCTAACATTTGAGGGCACAGGACCCACAAAGAAGAAAGCTAAGATGAGGGCTGCTGAGCTGGCCCTCAAGTCTTTTATCCAGTTTCCTAATGCTCCTCAGGCCCACCTGGCCATGGGAAATATCTCGAACCCCTCAGCAGACTTCACCTCAGATCAAGCAGACTTCCCTGACACTCTCTTCAAGGAATTTGAGACTTCGTCCTGCTCCGGTGGCCTCTCACTCTGTAACTCAGCGGCAGAGAGCGAGCTCCTATCGAGTGAGCTACTGAGACATGGACGGTTGCTTCGCCATACCTTAGACTTGATGGTGCAAGCTCAACAAAGGCTGGGTGGGATTGTTCCAGAGCCAGAGGCTCCCAAGAGCCCCGTGGCATTACTCAATGAGCTCAGGCCGGGTCTGCGCTATGCCTGCCTTTCAGAGCGGGCTGAAGGCCGGAGGCTGCGCAGCTTTGTAATGGCAGTGCGCGTGGACGGGCGGATATTTGAGGGCTGCGGTCGCAGCAAGAAGCTGGCCAAGAACCAAGCGGCCCAGTGTGCTCTTCAGGCCCTCTTCAACATCAGGACATCCCCCGAGGGGCGGACAGGCCTCAAAGCCAGCAGGAAGAGCTGTCCTCATTTACCCCAGGTGAGTACAGACACATCCCCAGCGCCTGTCTTCTACCAAGCTTCTTTGGCAGCTAGCCTACTCCACTTCCTACAGGGGCCTGTAATGACCAAAACAGCAGGCGTGCAGCGAAAAAGCCAAACACCTTCCCACCAGTAATTAAGGTGGAAAGACGATAGGAGGTAAAAAGAGCAGAGATGGAGAAAAAATGGTGGCTGTACTGATAAAGATATGTGAAGGCAAGCTGGCATTTACCGTGAGTCAAAAATAGTGCATATGAAAGCACTGATCACAAATTCGTGTGCAGGTGTTTGTGGGTGCATTTGTGTGAGCTCTGCAAAGCTTGTATATTGAGTAAACAATATCTGTTTGTTAGTCTGTTTAAACAGAAAAGCATGTAAATGAAGCCAATTATTGTCCTTGTGCCTCTGACACAAGAGAAATCTGCATCACAACCCAAATGAGTTTTTTTCAGGGTCTTGTGTGTTTGTAGAGCTGTAATTGGGAGAGTTTCGTAATTTTGCAAGATCTCCTGTTTCCTCATGTGTGGCATCACAGTGTCTACAAACATTAATTCAATCTGCTGCCCAAAGGAGATAGGAAAGCAAAGAGCAAATCGACAAACAAACCACCGAGCCCAATCCTACGCTCATTTACCCAAATATGTAAATGGCAATCAGAGCGAGGAAACTAGTTTTTTAGAAACTTGAGGAAATTGGAGAGCCTAAAGTCATAGTGGCTGGATTGGCTGATACTTGTTGACAACCTTTTAAATCTTCATTTTCGCTGAAGAATTTCATCGAAAGTGAAACTGCCCTGAGAAGATAGTCACACTGATTTTGTTTACTATTGTTTGCATGGAGAAAACCTTATATACAAGCTGTCCATGTCACTGGCATGTTGGCAGTTCAAGGAAAACTTAATTTAATTTTTACTGTCTTAATACAACATAAAACAATGTGCAATGCACCACACACTTCTAGTGTCGAATCAAAAATTTAAGCTGTACATATTCCAAGATGTCCTTTCCCTAAAGTCTTTTCTTGAAGCCTTCTGTCAACACACATGCCACCATACTGTGCGTCTGCGCATCCAGTAGGGTATGTGTCGTATTAAAATTCTTTTTCAGCCTTGAAGAAATAAACTGGCAAGAGTGTCCTTCCCCAGAGCACGACATCAACCCAACAAACCTGCACATGTTTGCCTAGGAGAAACTTTCTCTTTTTCTCCCTGCTGCCACGGTGTCTAAAAGGATTTTAAGAGGATTTGCCGCACCCGTTTAGTTCCAGAAAGCACTCGCTTGTGGAATTTCTTGAAAGTCAGCCGTGCTGTCTGCCAGGCTCAAGAGGCATTTTATTTTCATTGGTAAAGGACAAAGGCGCACATACAATGTATATGCGTTAATGCACGAACAACCACGTGACCAGGCAGTGCTGGTGATGTGTTACATGTCTGACCTGTTATGTAATGTTAATGCAAAACCCTCCAGCTCACATGCACTCTCTTTATGTTCACACGTTAGTCAATCTTCCTGCTAGGCAGTGATTGCATGGGCAGTTAGCTGACTGCACTACACGTGTGACGGTTAATGTGGGGGTGGTTACCAGCTGTAGCTTGGGGGTAATGCTAATGTTATGGTGGTATGCCAAGTTATGTGTGCCGCCCGGTCCATTCTCTGTGCCCACTATTCCCTCTGGCTGTACCTGTTGCAGCATAAAGCTTTGCTGAGAATATGTTCATAGTCCAGCAAAGTGAAGCATGATTTGTGAGCATTTTTTTCAAAAACACTCGTTCACATGACACTCTGCTTTTAGAAATATTAATATTTTGTAATGATTTATTTTTAGTTTTCTGAATTAATATCCCTTACGTGTAATATGGAAAGGTTATATCCATAGTTATTCTTCAATGTTAACTTCCACATCTTTTAGCTATGTTTTCTAGGTGCTAATAATAATAATAATAATAATAATAATAATAATAATAAAATAAAACCTATAAATCAATAATTTTGACACCCTAACAAATGCTAATGAATTTTAGTGGGCGAAATTTGTAAACTTGTTTGTACATGTTACAGAAGCTGATTTAGGCTACCATGCTAAAATAGGCTAGCCTGCTAATCTTATTTAGGTCTACAAAGCTCATGTTATTATTTGTTAGCAAAAATAATATTTCTGTCGGTCGCTGTGACAGCAAAGACTGTCAAATTGTGGTAATGTGATATAACTTTTGGTTACCTAAATGGCCATTATTTGTGTTTTAATGCTAACTCTGCTATAGTCTGCTTGTGACTTCTTCCTCTATTAGCAACATTACCATGCTTCTATAAATCAGCAGTTACCTTATCAAGTTCATTGTGGTTATTATTATTATTATTAATAATAGGAATGATTCCCAAGATGTGGAAATAACACCCAAGTTTTAGTTAAAGCTGGGGTAGGCACCGTGTGGAAATCAAGATAGCTACAGCATGAGATTTGCAAGAAAGCTACTCTGCTGCACTGTCCCCTCCCTGTTTTTGATTTGTTGCCACTCTCTCTTTTAAGCCCAGTTTGCACCGAAGGGCTACTACCAGAGGAGATGGCATAAAGTAAACATCCGTATCAGCTCAACTCAAGCCGGCTGATGGTGTCACCTGCAGACACTACTGTTGGCAGAGGCCAGTTTTAGAACGTAAGGCACGTCACTTGTTTCCACAGCCAGTCAGCTCCTACCGATGTCACCTGTCGCTAAGAAGCACAGCATACAGCAGCCAGTAGGAACATGCGCTCTCTGAAATGACCTGTGATTGCCTGAAAAGTCCCGGCACGGTCTGAATACAGAGCCAAGGAGAGGTGCAGAAGTCTAGTGCTCTTTGATACCAACTGCATTACAATATGCTGAAAGGTTATTATGGATTTTTTGCGCAGTAACACTAAAGATAAACTGCCTGCCTCAGCTTTAATTAACCAAATTTATCCTTTAAAAAAAAAGAGAGACACTAAAGGTTCCACCAAAGAGTCATTTCCCCTCCAAAACATTCTAATGTTTCATTTTATCATCAAATTTAATTAATCATAATTAATTATTTGTCATTTCAGATGATTGACCGGTGTACATCAATAAAGACCTGTAAAATATACCACACCAGATAATGTCTAACACGGGGACGGAGGTAAAGCACAAGGATTATGGGTTAGAATAACACTGTTACTTATTTGTATAAAAACAAGAAGGCAAAAAGAGAAGGAGAAGATGCTGTACAGAAAAATACTGACTGTGGACATTGAAAGTAACTGAGGGGAGACAGGACAGTGATAACAGGATATTGCATTAACTCTGCAGAGTGGAACATTGGCATTAGGAGCAGCATTAGTCTCTCCAACTGGAAGGCTGGTAGCACCAGAATCCTTCCCCCCGATGAAATATTTAAAACTCACCAGAACTGCATGGTTCTCTATTCTTCTTCACATACATACTAACAAATAATACAGCAAGAGTGACATGACAGGCATACTAGTGCACATCTAACGTGCAATAGACTCTTTCCTGCAGCAGTAGACTGTACTTTTCTCTCTCCCTCCTACGCTCACATGGGAATTGACTAACAATCATACCAGAAATGAGGCACTGGGCCACAGTCTGCTTGACATTAAAGAGCTATTTGTCTTTCAGCAAGAACTTTAATTTTTTTATTCCTCCATTTAGCCTTTATTTGTCTAGGGAAAACAAGAGAGAAGGCATTCTGCGGTGATATTTTGCCATCGTATCCGCATTCATAACTGAGAGATGTCCAGTACAATCACATCGACATTTAGCAGCTCTCTGAGAGCTATTAGAGAGATTAGAGACTTAACTACCTTGTTTGACAAACCTTGTGCCACTGCATATCATATCAATAATCATGAACTTTCATATACAGAGTAGGATTTGTGTGCATGGGCACGAGTTACTAATCCTAACAGTTCAACTTCGCGATGGAAGATCAAATGTAATTTAGTGACTATTTGGCAAAAAAAAATATTAAAGGGGTCATGTTATGCTTTTCTGCCTCTTTCAACCTATAATTGATGTTACAAAATCAGATTGCCACATTAAGTGATGCCAAAGTATGAAACAATGAGGTACGGGTATGTAGCAGTAATCCCTGTGGGCTCTTTCTAACAGCTCTGAACGTTCTCATCAGTTTTTAAAATCTCAGACCAATAGTGTGTCACAGCGTGCTGGGCTTCTCTATTGGTTCATTTGGAAGGTGTGTGTTTGCCAATCAGAGCAGAGTAAGCTTTAGAGGCGGGGCAGGAGCTAAAACAGAATCCTGGATGAAACAGGGCTGCTGCAGTCGGCTGTATAGGAAAACAGATGAGATTTTTGAGCATCAAAGCATGTAAACCTGCTGTAGTAGTAACCAAGAATAAAATATGAACCCAAAAAATGATCATAATATGGCCTCTTTAATATTTCAAAAGGTTATCCCACTCGTCAAATGCTGCGACTTTTTTATGTTGGGAGACGGAGCTTTTCTATTTCTTACAAGGATGCTTTTGTTGCCTGAACAACGGAGTCATGACCACGAAGTCATGGTTTCACTCATGAAAGTTAGCCATGCAAAGCATCACCAAAGATTTTTTTTTTTTTTTT
>JAQLOL010000013.1:17894886-17907328 GCA_029783665.1 Naso thynnoides
TTTGCGCTTTTCTCCCAGCAACAGTGATGCATTGTCCTGCAGACTGTCTCTTTAAGTTTACACCTGCCCTTTGGAGGAAACAGCGCTGCTCTTTTCTGCACTGATGAATGTGGTTTCTAACAAACATCCCCCTGACAGAAGAGGCTTAAACAGTGCATGATCCCTCCACTGCTCGCTCACACACACACACACGCATACACGCAGCTCGCACGATATAATATAATATGCACTTCACAGCCGGCAGATGAAATGAATGCAAATAACCGCGTGAGAAAGCCTTTTGAGCATGCCAAAGAAATCAGTCCGTGGCCCCTGCTCTTTTAACATTTACTAAAAAATCCATCTTGTGGCGTTTGCAGAGTAAGCACAATGGCAGACACACTGTAACAAATGCTCAGGCTCTCTTTTGTCAACTTTTCTTTCCTTTGCGACAAATCTTTCAAGTGCATGCACATACTCCATAAGCTCCTGCAGCAGGCCAGCAGAGAGAGCAGGAAGGCATGACAATAGACTGAAAGGAGAGTCAATACTGAACCGATTAAAAAAAGCCAGAGAACACTGAAGGTTTCTACCTATCGTGTGTGTATGAGCGTGCATGTTGTATCTGACGCCTTTGCCTCCTTTTAAAATCACACACGACTCCGCTGTGCTGTCTGACGTGTCGACACAGTTTCTCTAATGAATGCATGTCAAGCTACTAAGCTTTATACAAGAGACTTAACAAGTTGTTTTCTTCTCTCCTTTTTCATGTTTTTGAGTCCTCCCTTGCAGCTCATTGTGCTACAGTTGCTATGTTTGAAAGTGAGGTGAAGTGTGGTCAGAAAAAGAAGCGGAGATAAATGAGCGGTTCACCTTAAGACAGGGAGATCATCATCTCTCCACCTCCACAATCTGTGGCCACATCTCCGTCGACCGCTGCTTAGGTTAGGCTTTAATAACAGCACTGAGAGGAAGAAGGGAATGTCAATACTGGAACGTCTCACTGTTTGTTTAAAGGAGCTGCCACATCTGAACAAGCCAAAACAGTACATGTGTTTTTATGAAGTGGTTCAGAGGTGGAGATGCTTGACATTGGGGTTGTCGTAGAAAGGAGAAAGAGAGAGGAAACCAGAGAATTTAGGACAAAAAATAAAGAGAGGAAGGGTAAAATGTGTTCAAACGTGTCTATGGATGTAAACGTACATGTGCCCTAACACTTTTGCACATCTCTGAGCAAAAGTGTGAGGGACTGAGAAGTACGAAATGAGCATGCAGTGTCACTCATCGCTGCTCACTGCTGACATTTCAAGCAGCAGCTTAGAAAAAACAAAACAGCAGGTAGACTTAATCCTTACAAATAACTTAATTATTTTCATGTATTAAGAAAACAAAAAATGAATCTTGTATCTCAAAAATGTCAACTTTTCTTGTGATAAGCAAACAGCTGTTTTCAGCCATGTGACAACGCATTAAAACAGCATTTTTTAAATTTATTTTTTGGTCTTCTCAGCTGCACTGTAAACAGACACATGAGTTGTTCTTCTGCACAGCGCGTGTTACCATGGTACCCATGTGTTTCCAATCAACCAGACAATTTGTTTTATTTCTTTATTTTATAACTTAAAATGTTAAGAAACAGGAGAATTCCCACAGGAAACATCTCACGCTTCAGTAAAAAAATAAAATAAATCAGTTTTAGAGTTACATTTCACAGAGCAGCGCCGCTATGCCAACACCTGACTTGTTCTTGAATGTTCTTTTCTTGTTTTACATTTCCTCATACATTCATTTTTTGGTCTATTTTACTTATGAATTTCATCGCTGTCATATCCCATGTTGTGCGTGGGTCATTTACTGCATGAAGCAGGTGAAAACTGACACTGAAGACCTGAAAACATCCTCACGCAGCAGGATGTTACTTCACACACCAGTGGCACGCTCTGAGCTCAGTCTGCTTTTGTTTATGCCTTCAGCTGCATAAAACTCTCCTTGTCAACTTACATGCATCTGTTTGCAACTGTGGCATTTCGTTTCTGCAGCAGCGGGAACGGTGCTCGTACATCATCCTGCACAGGAGAATCCAACACAGGCCCTGAAATTCAGCCCTAATGCCGGGACAGGAAACAGGGAAGTGGGAATGGATTTTGTATGTACCTGCTGACAGACAACCAGGTGCTAAAGCAACAGAAGAAATGTATTAAAAGTCGGCGTGTGTGCACTCGCTGCGCTGGCGCTTAAAGTTATGCACTTTTCTGTGAGGACAACTCTGCCAGTGCGATTAGTAATTTATCATCTTTTCACCAAATGTGATGGATAAGTGCAGCAAACTTTTCTAAAAGCTTAAAAGTCAGAGAGAGTGAAAACTTTTCCTTTCAGCCGCCGACTAAAGCATTTGATAACTATTCATGCTGTGAGCCTTGGACACATTTTGTCAAAGCTTTATCACTTTTCTGTGAAGCCAATCAAATGGCTTATCAGCCTATCTAGCCAGAAGACTTTGTTCTAAAGTTCACGCTGCTGAGATATCTTGAAGCTGTATGTTCGCGCCACCCTTGTGATAGTGTGAATGATTGGTACAAATGTTTTAAGGGCATGATTTGCCCTCGCTTCCAGGATGGCTCTTATTTGATCTGCTAAGTGCTTTGCGAGGAGATGGCGTCGGGTGAAGATATTATGACTCCTGGCAACCCTGCCTGTCATCTGTATGCAGAGTTTTGCCCAGAGTTGTTGGACGGTGCAGGATAAAGCTTGACTGATGCTTGACAGCAGTAGCCTTTAGCGACGCACCCATCTGATATCGATATCCAGTATCGGTGACAGTGAGCCCGATCCATAGAGGCGATCTGTTCACTCTGATTCTACGTGTGTGACGCACATTACATCACGCTACAGCGGCACACATGCAGTTACATCCTGCCACAGGCCTCCCTAGCCGGGATCCGTGGAGCAGCAGCAGCAGCGAGGCCAGCAGCTGAGTCGCAGCACAAAGTTGTGGAGACATTTCACTTGTAATATTAGTGTGACAAGAGAACGGAGATTAACCCACAGAAACATGGCAGAGGATTAGTTGTCAAAGCGAAATGCGAAAAGCATCTCCTTCACAATATTTTGGATGCTAATAGGGAACCTGATAACTTGAAGATGTGAGAAGGAGTTTGTTACCTGTCGCCTGCGGCTCTTTCTCTAACAGCTCCTTTTTGTTCCATTTCTTTCACAGACGGTATAAAACTACCCAGAGACATGTTTCAAATAGATCTGCTTAATAGCATAGCCTAAATGTGCCTTTTATGTGGTGACTCTTACTCTTACCACACTATGAATTAATGTTATTTTCATCATTTTCGGAGCATAATGGTGCCGAGGCGCTGTGTCATCACGACCATACAACTAGGACCTCTAATTTCACCCACAGTAACAATGTCTCCTTAGCGTGTTGAATGTGCAAGGTCACAACATGTAGATGGAGTGTGCTGGAGATTTTTGGATGTGTTTTAGAGGCTTTGGACAGCGGTAAAGGCGTTTCCCATCACTTCCACTAAATGAGCAAAACTGCTCGCGCGGGGTGGGTATCAAGCGACTGAATGAAATCACAGAGAGGGGAAAAGCATCTTTTTTCATGTCTTACATTGGGATTTTGGATGAATCGGCTAAATTTCAGAGAGCGGTTTTCCTTTAAGACACAGTGTTAGGGATCATGTAAAATTAGATGCATAATTGCCTGAAGAACTTTTCACATTTGTGGCTTCAGTTTGTTCAATCTGAGCACTTCAGACCAGCTGCTTGTACATTACTTTGCACATGATATAAACAACATTTGTGTTTTTTAAAGAAAACTCTATAAGAATAATGTCCATGTAATGCCTATGAAAGCGGCCATAACTGTCAGGGTTAGAGGTAGTGGTGAGGTAGACATGGTTATGAGCAAAGTGTCCAATCAGACAAGCTCTTTTTTTTTTTTCATTTAACAATATTAAATATCTGAGACATAATTGCCTTAAAACAAAATAAAATAACCGAGTAAAACTCCAAATTAGAAAGAATGAAATGAACCCTTAATTATGTTAAATTCTGCCTCCAGAAACACAAACACTAACTGAAGACAAAGTTAGCTACCTGTCCCAACCGCCACTTTATTTCCACCAGTCACCCTCATGTCTCTGAGGCACCCCGAACCGACACAACACTGACATTTCCCAATGATCCCTTGTTGACTGTTAAGGAATTTAAACAGAGCACCCAGAGCGATGAAACAAATGTCATCGGTGGTGCTGTGGTGGAACCGTATCGATATCTGATGATGTATGGCTGGCTGTAGGGTCTTTTGGCCACAGCAGCACCCACAGACATGACACTGAGACGGGTCCACGCTTAGTCACCAGCAAAGTGAAGGCTGCTGGATAAATGACTCCTTCAAAAGCAAATGGGCTCACCACACTGCAAAAAAGCAAGCTGGAAAAGTCACATAGGGTCATACTTAGGAATGAAAATGGTTATTTTTATTGATACAAATACAGTCAGTCAGGAGATTTAAGATGCTGTAATTAAGTATCACTATAAGGTAAACTTTCCTTTGAGGTTGTAATAATTATTTGTCTAACCCTAAAATAGTTATGTATGTTCATGCTGGCGTCACTTGAGCTAGGTGTGCCGTATTTGTGAACAGGAGTGAGTATGATTTATTTCTGCACTTCTATTAGCAGCACATTGTCCCCTTGACAGTACATTATGTTGCAGGCATTGCTTGACAAGGAGACAGAAAAGCATCTGAAAGCTGCAGTGTTTCCCCTCGTCTGCGTCTCTAATCTCCACAGCGAGGGGAAAGCGGTGCTTGGCAACAGACGTTCACGGGCACTGTTCAAAGGGCGGCGCCGGGGTTTGAAGTCTCGCTGATTGCCAGGGTCGAGCCCGCCAAAAGAGCCACAGCGGTATCTTCAAGAGCAGCAGAGATGGAGGTGCGGCCGTCGCGTCTGGGCGGAGGCCGACACAATCCATCCGTCCAATCCAGCGCTTCAGAGGAGCCATTCGAATGGCTCGGCTCTCTCAACACATAAAAAAGCGATGCTAGATCCTGCCGTTCTCCCGAATGTTTGAAAGCCGAAGCTGCAGCGTCTCCACATGTGGAAACAGCAAACACCATTTGGTTGTTTTTGTTGTTTGTGTGGCTCTGCTCTGTCTGGTGTAAAATATTACAGATTCCAGACAGAAATTCTCTGTTGGGGGATTTGAGTTCAGAGATGTTCTGATAAACTCATGAACACAGACAACATTCCATTATGTGGCTTTTATTAAAAATCCATGGTCCCTCACCTCTACAAGTCTATATCTGACCACAGCTAGTAAATGTTATTTCATTATGACTATTATTATTTATTTCACATATATGAATTGAGGAACCCGACCAGTCTGGTGTCGGGTATTACTGGCAATAAACCCTGGAGTAAAACCTGCATCACTCTGCCTTCAGGAGCAGCTACACCAACCCATGACACAGCTTGGGGACGTGTTCAATCAGGCCTGCAAGGAAAAGCATATCGAAGTGAAAATGTTGCTGGCAACATTTGATATTTAAAAAATATCTTAATATTCTGTAAACCATATTCTTCTTGAAAATAATCGCATGATTTACAGGCTACATGGTTGAGCAGCCTCATGTTTTCCCAGCACACAGCTGAAAGCTTCATATAAATCAGAATTTAAAAAACTTTCAAAACAACTTACAGAACATGAGCACTGTTTTGTTTTTTAGAATAACTACATATTTCCTCAAATGAAACAGATGGGAAAAGATTCATTTAGTAGGCAGCCTGTGTTATGTGCATGCATCTCTGTTTAAACACTGATTTGTATGCTTATTAAAAGCCAGTAAACATGGCCCTGATCTAATCTGTGCTTGTCCATTAATTTTTGTTTAGACTTTTGTTTTTTAGTGAATTTCTGTAAATAAGATGGCTTTTATGAGCTTGCAAAATGTGTTTGTCTAAGCGGGACTCTAATGATGACACAGCGACCAGTTCCTGTTTGACATGTTTTAAACGCAACTTTTCCTTCTAAGAGTATCTGAATATGTGTTGGGCAACTGATAACACTGGACCCTTACAATATTTTGTTCTTAAATATTAACACACGCACGCCAAAGATCTTGAAAATTCCCAAATATTCTCTTCTTGCAGCTATAACCCTAAAAATATTAATATCTTAAAAAAACCTGATTCCTTTGTTAATGGATAGATGTAGCTGGTGTGTATTTGCATGATTTCAGTTTTTAATCTTGGAAGGAAATCAAATCCGAATTCACTTTGAGAGGAGACCCTCCAGTATTCATAACTGCCTCGTTTTCGTGACCACTCGCTGAAGTTGAAATGCATTTATTAATAGGGTGCTTCTCCCTTTCAAGTGACTAATAAATCCTTGAGGCAGCTGCTTAATACAAGACATTTTATTACTAGAGTGCAAGTATTTCATACATCATTACGTGTTATTTGTATACCTGAGGTTTCTTTCCTGAATGATGCGTTGGACCGGACTGGTCTCTCTCTCACTCTCTGCTGAATCATGTGCAGATTACTGGGAGCTGTGTGAACAGCCCTCAGGGACCTTTGGAGTGGCCTCCTCCTCCTCCTCCTCCTTCTCCATCCTCCCTTAGTTAACTGCATACTGTAGATGATAGACTCTTGTTAAATCCTCATTGCTGACCCTCTCATTTCCTCCTCTGTCTCCATCCAGCCTGTGTTCCTCTCTAAGTGCCTGCCTGTTCGTCTCCCCTCTCTGTCGCTCTCCTCCCTTCTCTCCATCTCTCTCTCTCGAGGGTAGATCATGTTATCTTTTCGCAGGAGTCCCTCTGCTGGCCTTTGGTGCATAATGTATAAAGCCGCTGGTGTGTGTTTTACACTGTGCCTGACATTATTAAGTCGTTCCAGGCATATCGCTGCTTTTATCTCCACCGTGGAGGTTAATCAGAGGGGATTTATACCAAAATGACTTAGACGCGTTTCAACCGTTGACACCATGAACCTTTTTTTTTTTTTTTCCACCGCTCATTCTCTGTCATCTCTCCATCCCTTTGCATATTTTAAAGACAAATTCAGGAACAGGATGTCTGTCCAGCTTCTTTACACCGTGAACTGTCTAGTAAAGCAGAAATGAATAAAACAATTCCTGTAGAGGTCAAAGAGCAGCCATGTGGAGCAATATCCCCAAGAATAGAAATGATGGCTTTTCCTTAGTTAGCCATGGTAAAATGCAAAATAACAGTATTTCTATTTTCTCAGTGATGATAATTACAGCAATTATTTCCTCCATCAAGGAGGTTATGTTTTCTGTTCAGTCTGTTTGTTACTCAGCAGATTTAAGGTAAATATTCCAGCCTAATTTTCATGAAACTTGGTGAAAGCTTGAAACGTGGACCAAGGGTGAAGCTGTTACATTTTGATGATCTGAATCACTAACAACATATTATTTACAACTTAAGCTTGCATTGCAAGTCGTTGCAAAGTAGACTATTGCCCTTTTTTATTTGATTTTTAATAAGTTGCATATCACCTTATTTGATAAGACATTATTCTTAAGCTAGAAACGTAGGCAGCTGATGAACAACAGCATCACCAGTGAATGTGTCTCATGTCTGACAGCTACAGGTTAATATTGGCCCCTCTGGCAAAGATCTGTTTTAAAACCTGCAGCAGAATCAGTGATGGTTCAGTTGAATAAACACTGCAGACATGCTGTTGTCTTTCTGAGGCGGAGAACTCGGGTGAACCACAGAGAAACCGTAGGGAGGGGGGCTGGTGAAGGTTATTTGGGAACCTGGCAAGCAAAGTTTCCAGGTTACAACCTCACCAAACATGGAGCCACACATGGGCTCGGCCCTGATAGCGCCTGTGTTGTCCTAACTGGCTGTCCTTGTTTGATCAGATGAAGAGAATTTAGAGTGGTAATGAGTTTTAGAGTCAGTCGCGCCTAACATCTGCGGTCGGTGGTTGTGATTCAGTGGCTTTAGTTCATTTTGGCTTGAATGTGGCGTTTCATTTTCCAAATTAATATTTGTATTCAGGCTCAAGAGCATTAGTGACTTTGCACAGATGTAACCAATCATGGTACATATGATGTTAGCATAAACAAAAGTTTGGGTTACGCAATTTCATTCTAGTTATATGTTATCCATGAATTATCTTCCATTGGCAAAAACATACTTTCCCTTTTTCTTCACAGATGTCACCACGCTTTTTTTTTTCCAGTTTTGTGGGAATGTCAGTTATTGTTTGAAAATGTCTGATGGTTTCCTCTGATATTGTCCAGATACTGAGCGACATGCTGACAGAGTCTTTCAACATGATTTGAGATAAGAGTCAAAAATGTGGACATTTAATTCACATAGTTGCCATATTGTGGTACTGCACACAAGCTCGTGTGGTGGAGCGTGCACATCATGTATTTAATCTGGATTCAGTTCCAACTCTGGCCCTTTGCTGAATTGTTTCCCTCCCCTCTCTCTCTCCTGCATTTCCTGTCATTCTCCTGCCGTCACTATCTAAGTAAAGCAGAAATGCCCTAAAAACTACGGGCGTACTGTACCCTTTATTTAAGTCTTCAAAAGAGGGCAATGCAACAGGTGTGTGGTTCTCAACCGTAACTCCTAGACCAATGATGCAATTAAAGAAATAAAAATGGCTCCTGAAAGCAGGGAACGAGAACTTGCCACTCATATATAGGACATTAAGAAAGAAGCAACGAGACAGCAGACACTGATTTTCTTGAAAAGTTTGTCAACATATAAACAGAAACTGACAGTATTTGTGAGAGGACATTACAGGATGAAAAGGGGCCAAGAGCATTCACTCATTTCACATTTTTCGATAATCTTACAGCCAAAAACGACAAAATAATTCCAGGCGGCCTGAATGACGCTTAGGGATAAAAGGTTTAAAAACAAGCAAGATAGTTGATGCTGTCGGGATTCACTGAAGCACACGGCTGTACTGAGATCCATTTATGCCTTTGAGGAAAGCTTTATTTTTCTTATTTTTTATTTCAAAGTACACCAGATTGATGCATTTAACTTTGAAGATACCCAAATTTTTCTCCTGGGAGGGGGGCATGCCCCGGACCCCCCTAGAGGGTCCGAGGTCCATCGAACGCTGACCATACACACTGAGTTACTGTGACAGCTTTCATGGTGGTCCAACCTTATATCTGTGTTTGTGGAGTCTTTGAACACATTAATAACAAGACTAATCCTGACAAATGTATGCGTCATCAAATTGGCAGAGAGTTATTATGACCACATTTTTTTCTTTATTTCTCATGCGGATTGTTATCTAATTGACACTTTGTTTATTTATTTAATTTTTAAAAATACAGTACAGTTTTTCCTCACAAAGGGCCCCTCTAGGGTGTAGTGCATGTACGGACATTATCAGTCCAGAGGCAACTTTAACCAAATGTTTCTGTCTCCGTCACTGGCACGGCCGACTGTCATTGTTTAAGTGACCTGAAGAAAACCGAGTTTCACTGCTGGATCTCACTGATTCGTTGTGGTAGTTCAAGGAGACAATTTTTAAAAAACTTTGTGTACTTTTTTGTCCCAATCCATTAAGTAGGTAGGTGTTAAGATATTCAACCAGTTGAGTGAAAAATGTAACCTGCTGGTGGTGTTGGAGAAAATGCCGGGGGATAACCAAAGTCAGCGAGATTCATCCTCCAGGGATCATAAACGTCTCTACAAAGTTTCATCAGTTTGTTTATATAGTCGTTGAGCTTTGTCAGTCCTGACCAAAGTGTTAGATCAAATGACTTTTCCATTCCTGGAGTAGCGCTGGCTAAAATCTCTTTGTGCTGCACAGTTTATTCCAAGCTGTCTGTGGCCTTTGATGTGGGACAGTTCCTTACAGAAAAAACTAGGCCAGAGGGATTGATTGTAACCCCGAGTGGAGAATGGGAAAAAAAAGAATAATAATAATGATCCACTTCTATGTTTAGCATCACCACTAGGAAATATTGTCCTTGGTTTTTTGGGTGAGGCTATCATTCTTGTAGTAGCTCATTCCTGACTCTGATCCTTACCACATGCTCATCGTCTTGGTTTCCACCTTTTCAGGCCTAATGAGGAATCTCTGCTTGAGCTCTGCTTTGCTGTCGGAAACCCGTGGTGCAGCATCCCATCTCCCCCTCCTCTCACACACGAGGGAAAGAAGGTTGGGCGAGCTGTGGCAAAGACAGATCAATTGCACAATGTCTGTCACTTGCTCTCTCTCCCTTGTGCTCCTTCATCTGCCTTTGTTCTCACTCGCTAACATCAAGCTTGAGGTTTGAAAAGGAAAAAACCTCCTCTCAGGATGACAACGGCTGCATGTTGCAGCCCGTCTGTCTGATCTGACTGACAAGGCCCCGCTGTTCAGGCGAAAAGTTTGACACGCAAACACACACGCGCACACACACACTGTGAGGAATCTGTTATACAAGCTGTAGGGCCATCTGACCATCACATGAGAAAAGGTTGGATGTAGTTAGAGGCGAGGAGCTCGAGTGTTTCACAGCACTCACTAAATTTGTACACAGTTCAACTTCTCTGCACTGCTCTTTGTTGTCATCACATGATGCAGCAACACCTTTTTCTGTTAATAAAAGACAAGACAACCGGAAAAACGCTGAAAGATCTGAGTACCAGCACTTTTGTGTCTTGCTTTTTCGCTGTTCTTCTCGTGATTCGGATCAGGAGGACAGAGAGAAGGAGCAAAGGCTTTAGCAGTGAGTGACTCCATGCGTCATATGGAGAACAAACAAGAGGGAAATCTGTCCCTCTTAAAGGAGTTTGGCTTTTTGAGAATCTAAAAAGCCCCCAAAGGCAACGTTTCCACCAAATGAATAGATATCCATTTTCAAAAGCCTCATGCTTGGCGGCAGGCGAGGGACGGGGAGAGGGAGGGGTGGGCTGGTGGTGGTGTAGGGAGGGGGAGATATCTGGGCAGAGGGCAGACACTATTAAAACTCGGGAGAATGAATTGTAAAAAATACCTCTATAAAGAAATATAAGACATGGCCCCGTTTTTATGCTGCCTGGGCCGCTCTGCAGGCGGGTGATAAGGTAGTGAGGGTGGTGGGTTGAAGTGTGTGCGTGTGTGTGTTTTCCTGAGGGTGGAGGAAAATCAAGCCCACATCCATCCCCTGCTACCCTGAGCACGGAGACACACATGGACACACACAATCAACATGGCTGCCTCAGCTTAACACTCACCAGATTAACTAAGGTACGATGTATGGAAGCATATGGAGAGCGTTATGGAGGGAAGGCCTTCGACTGTAATCGCTGATGAATCTTCAGTCATCAATTTCCTTTGGGGCCTTCTTGTTTAACAATAAAATATACAATTGGGGTTTTTTTTCTCCTTAACACACACACGCACACGCTTGTATCATCGCCCCTTCCAGCATCCACAAGCTTCTAGGTCAGGCAGCAGCGGAGAAAATTTCCCTATTGACATTTTGTGTTTCTGGCACAATATTGACTTCAGAGGGAAGGCAGCAGGAGGATTGTTGGTGACATTCCACATTACCTTGGAGATAGATACCAAACTGTCTACAAGCACAAACAGTTGGGGAGGGCGAGAGAGGGAAAGAGGAGGCAGAGAGATGGATCTAAAAATAAATATATAAAAATAATTAAAGTTGAACAAAATAGGCCCGTGAGGCATTCCAAATCTGTCATGGTTTACAGTGTAGTTTAGTCTTTTTCCTATTTTATTTTATAAGTTTTATGTTCATGTGTCATATTTTGTTTCTCTTTTTTCTCTTTGTTTGTCTTAGCTCGTTGTTTTGCAGCCTGCAACTTTGCTGTTTGGTTTCAGGTTCACCATTTAGCAGGCTGCTGTTATTAGTGGAATTAAACCTCTGAAAAACTCACTGTATGCTCCCTGACCAGCAACAGATCAGATATAAAATCTAACTACTTTACTAGCTAGTGAACATAATGAAGGACTAAGCAGCTAAAAATAAGGGGTGAACACACATCGATCTATCATTGCATCGATTTATGTTCGTAGGATCAAACTACATTGACAGGGAAAAAGCAAACTGTCCTTCTAGTGCAGTGGCTCCCAAAGTGGGGGCTGGTACACCCCAAGGGGGGTGCAAGATGCCTTCCAAAAAATAAAAATAAATTTTTAAATATTTAAAATTTCATATTTAACCCATTACTGTATAAATTCTGGCTATATTCTTTCTTAAATTACTTTAAAATAATATTATGGTGGTCAGGCTGTTGTTCGTTTGAGTTGTATTGATGCCGTGTTTGCATAGGCCCAATAGTGTGTGTGCGTGACTGTGCACAACGTTATATGCCACCTTTAGGGTCGATGGGGATCCTCAGTCTCCAGCACCGATTTTTTGCGGGTCGGGGGCTGAAAAGTTTGGGAGCATGTTCTAATGTGACTTGTATTTATCTAAAATCATTTTCCAAAGCAAAAACTGA
>JAQLOL010000013.1:17918395-17931750 GCA_029783665.1 Naso thynnoides
CCACCGATATATCGGTTCGCCGATTTTATCGACCAATATTGGCCTATTGCAGATATATTTTATATATATATATGTATACATTAAAATTAAGGGGAGTACAAACATCGATGTATCAATGCATCAATTTATATTCCTAAAATCAAGCTACATTGATGGATAAACAGTAGTTCGTCCTTTTTATGCGACTCGTATAAATCTGAAATCGTTTTTCAAAGCAAAAATGGCTTGTATCAGTAGCGCCAGAACAACAGAGAACGGGAATTTTTCAGTCAGTGTTTCTGGTCCACACAAATAGAATAGAGCCTTGCACTGAATATCAAGCTTTTCCAGTGTTTTATCTCCTCTACCACTGCATAGAAAAAGGCATTTTCTTTTCCTGTATTTTTTGACCAAAAAACGTTACTATAACGATCTTTAGTCATTGAATTGTATCATATCATATCATATCGCTCTAAATGAGCCCATACCATTCATGAAACTTATCGCCAACCATGTATCCTTATCCAGATAGTATTGTTGTTAAAATATATCGTTACACCCCTAATTAGAATAAGTGACAATCAAAACAGACCCAAAATGAAGGTTACAATATCGTAGCCCTAGTTCTACAATGATAAGCGATGCCCTCTGCTGGACTGTAAAGGTATACTCCTTCAACAGCATGCACACATTGACCTGTTATTAATGTGCTAATGTTAATGTGCTTATGCATAATCAGCCAGTCAGGACATGCTTACAAAGTTACGAGCCTGCAGAGTATAAAAGACAGCAAACCTGGTACCTGCACAACCCTTCCCACAACCCTCTACAGCAAGCATGGCAGAAGACGCAAGGCTCATGAGTAGAAGTAAATGTGCTAATAGAGCTTGGCCAAGAGTACGCTTAGGAAGGTTTCAGGTTTTACCAGTCCAGTCCGGCTTAAACCGGTTTTGTGTTATGCAAATAAGCAATACCAGCATTTATCAGTAAGCCAGATCCTGGCATCCATCAGAAGCAACATGTTCCGACACCCAGCGGCCCAACGAGTGCAGAATGGCCGTCAAAACAGCGCTGTGTGTGAAAACACTGAGCTCTTACAGCACGACATTCTACACCACAGGATTATTTTATGGACACAGATACGTCATGGTTAAGTTATCCAATGTTCCATGACTTCCACAAGAGATACAGAGATGATCACAAGAGATACAATGATGGTTATGCTGACCGTGGTTTGTGACAAGAAATGGCAAGCCCCCCTGCTCCTGACGCTAACGTTGGTAGCTAACGCTAACGTCTCACCTGTGGCTGTTTGTAACTCAACAGACCGGCAGATGACTTCATTAACCTGTACATGATGTTGTTAAGTTTTCCAGCCTGTTTAGGACTTTCACAACTGATATAGTGCAGCAAAAATGTTTGCCAACCATAGATAATGACAGAAAATACTGAGCACCCCCTCCTCAAACGAGCTAACGTTACGTTAACATAAGCGGACTCAACTCCAACTTGTTCATGATGCTTTTGTTTTGTTTTACAAGACTGCGTAGTGAAAAGGGAGGGAAAAAGACGGCACATGTTTATGTGCAGTTTATGTGCGTGTATTTATTGGAGGCACGCGACTGAACGGAGTAACGTGGCAAAAAGTGTGATTCGCTAAGAGAAACAGGCATTATGTGTCTGAGTGCAGGATTGCAACAGATAGAAAGTACACTGATGGACGATGTCACACGTTTGGTTGCTGTGAGAAATAAAAACATTTTGTGTCACTCAATTCAGTTGCTCTTCTCTTGTGCGGCTCTATATTGTCATGCATTGCAGATTCAAGGGCTACGCTCCAGTCAGAAGCACTGTTAAATGGGTGGCATGCGACTCCTAGTGGTGAAAGCCGGCATTACCGGTTAGTTCCAGTATTAGCTTAAATTAGAACCGGTTTAGAAATTTTTACACCAGCCCAAGCCCAGCCTAGAGTACCATAAATTTCATTCTATTTCATTACCAAGCCCACTGAATGTTTTATGTAGACTAGGTTGGTTACAGCTCGACGTCTTAATAATCAAAGCAGCTGCAGCAAAGAAGTATGCCAACAAAATCGTAAGACCACTCTAGATGTGGGTGAAATCGTGACCTTACTTCACAGAGGTTAAAAACATTGAATGAAACACCCTGCTCACCTCACTTCCTGCGATCATCAAGTAAAATGGGAAAGAGCAAAAAAATAATATTACCTGTAGGTCAGACGTAACATAGCTAACACTCTTTACACTATTTTCACCAGTCCTTGGGCGTTTTTGCCAGTAAATCTCCAACAGATAGAACCTTATGAACAGACGGAGTGTATCACTATTCTGCATGTCATTGACATTGATCACACTGAATAGGGCTGTCTGCACTGCCACGTTTCATGTAGATGGCACCACAGGTCGCGTTAACTGAATATTTTCCGTCATTGACGTATTTTATTAACAATGATGGAAAATTTTGAAGGCCATCCGTCATTTGACAGATTGTAATTCACTCCCCTGTCTAGTTAGCGGCAGGTGTGTCAGTTTAATTAGCTGCTAACTAGAAATCTCAGTGTTCAGTGTAGCAGCAGAGCATGGCTTCAGCTTCCAGAACAAAATTTAAACTGCGATGAGAAGTCGTCTTTCCAAGAGAAAAACACAAAAGCTGATGACAGTCGCCTCTGCAGCAATCAGGCCTGATACATTTGATCACTCACAAGCGAGAGCACATTTTAAATCTGTATGAACCAGGGGAAGGTCTGAGTTCAGGTTAGGCCACGGCAGGTCAGTTCAGTTAAATTCAGTTCATTTTTTTGTCATTGGTTTGTTCATGACTTAAATGTAGGCCCTGATGGTTTTTACTCAATGGCACAATATTTTTGGTGGCCTCTGCTGTTACTGTGTTGGAAAAAATCATTCATCTGCTTAGTGTGGTTTTTCATTTAGTTCATACAGCAGTTAAAGTCCAAGAAAAAAGGGAAGTGCCATTTTTAACACAGAGCGCAATGTGTGTCTACGTGAAAAGTGAGCACACAATCATTGTCAGCTGTTCAACCTTTCTCCTCATGCCATGTTTTAAATGCTTAATCTATAGGTTGGAATGTTTGTTTTATCAAAATAAAAATGAATGAATGCAAACTTGTAAAGTCTTATCATTTTAACAAAATTAAATTACAGTGACAGATATCAATTGATTATGATTATGACGGACTTTTTTCGTCCCTGTCCATCAAAATGATGGACAAACAGAAAGTCAAACGCAACCGGATTGCACATGGATTTCAACGAGAGGGTCTCTTCCTGTCTTTAAACCATGGAGATGCTCTCACAGTGGCAAACGGGGAGGTGCTTCTTGAACAGGCCGTCACCAAGTTCACACAAAAGCACATCTCTAATGGAGGCAATGCATTCCAAATATCCCACCAACTTAGCAGATCGGGCATAGTAGATGCAGTTTTGCTTCGCTGTCCCCTACATTGGGCAGAGGACAAAAAGCATCCAGCATTATTACAAGTAAAGCAACAATATTAGATAGAAAGACAAACAGTGGAAGTAATGTCCCAAAACCAATGAGTCCTTCACATTTAGTTGGACATAGTGCAAAAATGACCTCACACAAATGCACACAACAGTCCGCAGGCAGAAACACACACACACAGAGGAGCGTTATCTCCCTGTGAGGCTGCAGGCTGTGGGTGTGCAGGGGTCAGTGAGGAGGGATTGGTATCTCTGCTGTCTTTGGAGTGCTGCAGCTCATCAGTTTAGACTTCAGTGAGACTGCCGCTCATCCTGACCTAATCCAATCCCTCACCTCTCCTCTGCCTCCCAGTAATTGCTTCTGTTTGTTTATTAATAGCACATGTTATCTTCAGAGATCCAGACGTAGGGCTGCCAAGTATTCGCAGCGAGGCGGCAGCAGCGGCGGTGTGGTGGCGGAGTGGTGGAGTCTGTACAGTCAGACACCAAACTTGACAGGAACGCTGGGGAGTCCTGTTCTGTTTCTCCCTCCTCCCACCCCTTTTCTCTCTTTCTCTCTGTGTGTCTCATGCCTCTGCTTTTGCCTCAAGAATATTAATCAGGGTCCGTCTTTGAACCGTAGACAGACAGCGAGCCCCCCACCCTTGCTGAAGTCCGGCCGAGACAGTTGAGCTGCATCCTGAGTGAGATTAGCCTCGCCACCAGGCTGAGAGTTGCGAGACGACCACCAAAGCAAACCCCCAGCACACATTGTCAAATAGTGTGGAAAATCTCATTTGAATCTATCTGAGATAGCGTTGGGTGCCTGGAGATGGTAAACAGTGTTCAGATGTGCTCAGAGACATGAAAAATCAGAAACATCCACATGGAAAATGCTAAAAAGGGCCCCCTTCCCCCTCCTTTTTTAACTTGTTTGTTGGGTGTGATGAGAGAAGCTTCTTCTAAGGCTTTTTATTTAGCAGGGTGATGAGACTCCGAGTGGGGAAAAATACCACAGGGACTCAAAGACAGAGATGAGAGCAAAGGGTTTCAAACAAGTTGATTACAAATGATGGTTAAGCTATGGTTCTTAGTCTGCATATCTATTTTCAAATGGGGATTTTTCTCCACTCTTTGTCTGGTTTTCCGGCTGCAAAGAAATTTTAACACCAAATAATAACATACGGCAACAAAACAGCTTGCTAAGAGGGAAAACAAACTAGCAGAGATGTGTCCAGGGTGTGTTGCAGCAGAGCGAGAGATTTAAGAGCTTCAGCAGCATTTCACAAAGACACCCTTATATGTTCAAAGCAGTTGCCTGTTAAAGCTAATAAAGATTCAACAGGGTGCTTTCTGTACTCTTGCCAAGTTTCTGTTTTCGTTGTTGCAAATGCTGAGCATTTTCCGAGATTGTCTATGATTCAAGAGACATGCGTCAAATGACATTCAACACAATCATCCAACATCTTGGGATGAAAGAACACATGGAAAATAAGATTGGTGGAGCTCAACCTAAATGGCATATCAATGAGTTGACTAATAGCTGTCCTTGAGAGGTCATCAGTGTTACATAAAAATGTTTTAATGTCTGCTTTCTGGTGCTCCGATAATGGGGGGCATATTAGGAAACATTTTCGCTACTTTATAACCATACAGAATAAAGGGATTCAAACAACACCTTTCCAGCGCCTGTCAGTTGTGGTTACCTTTTGTTATAATGGATCATTATGAAAGTTGCTTTTTTGTTGAGGTGTTGTCCCTAATATCATAAAGATAGTTGCTTTAGCTCAGTGGTTCCCAAAGTCGGGGTCGGGACCCCCCGGGAGATCGCAAGACATGGGGGGGTTGTGAGATGCCTTCCAAAGAACAAATAAATTTTTAAAATAATCTAAAATTGCATATTTAATCCATCATTGTAGAAATTCTGGTTATATTCTTTGTTATATGCTGTCATAAATCAGCTGTTGCTCTTTTGTGTCTCCATAGGCTTCATAGTGTATGTGCATGGCTGTGGATAATGTTATGTGCCACCTCCAAGGTCAACTGGGGTCCCTAGTCTCTGGTGTCGTTATTTTGGGGGTCCCAGGCTGAAAAGTTTGGGAACCATTGCTTTAGCTGACTGTGGTTATTGAGTAGTTCTGGGAAAGCTCAGTGATTAGAATTGATCAACCAGCCAGGACAGGTTTGAGCCATTCTGATTAGAGGTTACATATTTGAACAGGTTTTTTCTGGTTTTATAGCAGTTGTGTAAAAAAAAAAAAAAACATCCTTCATATAAAAACAAAAATAAAACACTTGCAAGTGCTCTGATACAAGTCAATGTCCTGCATTTTAATTGCTTTAGAAAAACAAAACAAGTATCTTCACCAAAATGCACCGTAGCCTAAAAGTTAAAAGTACTTAATATGCAGAATCACCCCTTTCATTGTGTTTTATTGTATTATATACAACATGTTATATATTGTATATTAATATATTGGACTATTAATACCTGTATTCACCTCTGAACAGCATTTGGTGTTGAAGCTGGTCAAGTTAGAGCTTATTTTGACTACTGATATGATAATTATATTATTGTTTAGACTGTGAAAAAATCTAAATTTTGCAATGTAGGCATTAATAAGTTCGTGACTTCTTAAAGGAAAGCTATTGTTCTCATTTTTTGGTCTTTCATTTTGATTTTGGACTCGTACAGAGCGGCTAAACGCAACTGACAGAACTATAAAGTCTGTAGATCTCATGTCCTCTCTTTTCCTTGTATTTTCTGCATTCTCTTTCCCTCATGGGTGCGTCGACACTGCACTGCACTCACAAACCCTTTACTAACACATAATAAACACAGCTAGGACACTGATAAAATGTCACTTACAGCTTGCATATCTCACTCTTCAACACAACAAAGCAACGTACGGTCCTATAGCAGCAGTTTAGCCGTTAATCCAGCTCATGTGCTTGTTCAGGAAGTAAATAAATCCACATGGAATAAATCTACAAGAAACAGGAATCCTATCAACTTCTGTCTAATGCCCGTCTCTTTAGGAATGGTTAACAAAGTTAACTGTCCTTCAATCACTCAAAAAAACACTTTATTGGAGCTGTCTCAAACAAGGGGCTGACAGTAATCCCTGAAGCAGAGTGCAGCTATGTCTGAGCAGGGCGGGGGAGGGCCAGTTTGCACACGCTGATATGCCCGTACTGAGAATTCCAGCATGTATTAACGTTACCGGAAAAACACTGTTTAAAAAACCCTGTAAAACACAGAGTGCAGAGCCAACTGAAACAGCCTCATTATGTGACTTTAATTCATTATGTGACACTTTAGCGTCATTTAACACAAGTATCTGACATTGTAACAACATTCATAGGTCAGAAAAGACAGGAAAATCACAATAGCTCTCCTTTGAAGAACCCTTGAACAATAAAATTATATATTTGCCTAAATATCAACTTGTTCTAGGATTGTAGAAAAGCGTGAGAATCTTTAAAAAAAAACATAGTAAGAAACTGCTTTTCTAGAATAGAAAAATGGTTTTTCTAGGCAGTTTATGAAGCCAAGGGCCTTCTAATGAAATGGGTTATTTTTTATCAATTCATGATGATGTCATAGAATATGATGACAGACATTCAAACCTTTTTATAAAATCTCACTAAAAGCTTCAAATGTTGTCAAAATTGACATCCAGTACAGCGCTAAAGCTCTCTAAAGAATAAACACCTGGAGTCACACCATATACGCAGCCCGATCTAGAGCTGTTTATCGGCTGAAGGAGGGCTCAAAGTTTATATTTTTAACCTTTTGGGATTAAAAAGAGGATTTGTCCTAACTTATCTTACATTTCACCTTTAAATGATCCTTTGGGCCAACTTATTCAAGTAAGGCACAGCAAAAGTTCATCATTTAGAGGGGTGAGGAGGTTGACATGTGGGGCAGACACTAGAAGCCTTGTTAAAAAACTTCAACAGAATCTTTGAATGTCAAAAAATAACACTGGGTACAGCTCCACTCTCACAACTAAATCAAACACCAAATAACTCAGTAAGCTAGAGAAGTTTAGCCTGTTTACAGTATTAATCAACTAAGATATCAGAAGCTGTCAAATAAATGTAGTGAAGTAAAAAGTGCCATATTAACTTAAGAAATGTAGTAGAACAGACATATTAGATAATTAAAATTAAAACGTACAATTGAAATATTCGTCCTTATGTTCTTTGGTACACACTACAAAATCTCTTCACTGGGAAAGACCTACAAATACAGCTCCAGCACAACGTTAATGCTGCAGCCGGCCATCTGAAAAATCATTGATGACAAGCATTGTTGTTGTTGTAAAATATTTCCTGTTTTGTGCGCTTTGCTCTGTGCTGCTCAGAGAGAGAGAGAGAGCAGCTCTGGTCGAACAAGCTTAAAGTGAATAAAAGAGAAAGAGCGAGGTAACAAGAAAGCTGATGAATCCGAGAAAAAAATTATATTCTGGTCATTTCACAACAGCTGAGCACAGATAAACACCACTAGACCCTTACACTGCTGTTTATTTTGCTAGGTGTGGCACATGTAGGCTACTGTATGAGCTGATGTGTGAATTTTGACATAAATTGTGTTATTGGGCCTTTTTTTAGCTCCTGCCTGCAGTGCTGTTTAGCAGGTCAGGTCACCAGGAAAAGTCCCAATGATGGTCAGTCCAGCCTCGGTACGTGCACACCTGTGACTGGGCCAGATATTTGGCGTGCTAGATAGCCTACAACTGTCAGTCACACTGTTGGCGAGCTCGTACCTGCACTCTTAGGCAGTTCACATATGCCGACTGTCGTTCACAGGACCGTGCTCTGATTTGCCTACGATCTGAGGCTTTTTACTCATAATCTCCAAAAACTCTCATAGACAGCAAAATCAGGGCTAAAATCCTCTAGCCTGAATTGGGCATTAGAAACACTAGTGGTACAAGGAACTGGCCTCAGAACTAAGATTGGTCTGTAAATGCTGCTGTATTACTGCCGCTCTTGATGTGTCACATGAAAATAACACTTGTTGTCTCGGGCTGTTAGTGGATTAAAATATTAAATTGCAATTAATCACATGATTATTCATAGTTTACTGAAGCTTAATCGCAAAGTAATTGCACATTTTTAATCTATTCTAAATGTACCTAATACGTCCATGCACCTCTGTTGCAAACTATCCAGCACAGACTCCGCCACTCCGCCACCACACCGCCGCTGCTGCCGCCTCGCTGCCGCCTCGCTGCCGCCTCGCTGCGAATGCTTGGCAGCCCTACCCTGTTCTTTATCAATTTCTGCTCAGGGGTTTTTTTTTTTTGCTTGCCATCCAAGCCGTTACTGCTACACTGCTTCCTGATTTCCCAAACTACGGGGCGGGCTGAGGGTCATAATTACCCAACATGGGCATTAATCGTCCATCAAAAAAAATTTGTGGCATTAGAAGAAATTTGCGTTAACTTGTTTTTACTGTGATAAGTTTGACAGCCCTAATGTTGTCGTGAGAAATAATAATAAACCACAATCAAAGGCTTAATACTTTATACATAGATGGGCTGGTATGCGAGCATTTTTTGTTTGGAAGTGTGGATAATTGATGTCCTCATTTACACTCATTAGCGTCCCTTCAGTGCACTATTTGCTACAGTGTGTTAGATGCTTTTAACACACCTAAAAATGTAGGGAAGCCTCTTAAACAGGGTTTTCTCTCCAATAAAAGTAAATATAACAGCAACCTCCAGTGAAATCAGTTTCTTTTGGGTACTCCATATTTATTTTGTGTTTGATAATGACATAATCTATTCTAAATTCTGTAACAGCATTTATTTGATTTCGGCATCGTAATTTAAGACCAGTCTCAGTTTGATCCTGCAGGACTTTTGTACAGAATGTGACAAATTTAAGTTGCGCTTTCTCATTTTATACATTCATTTCAATTCACACATGATAAAGAACCAATGAAAACTGTTTTTTAATGCCCTCTGTAGCTATCCTGGAAGTTTTCCAACCCTGATGATATCAGGGGGTTGAAGGGGGGTTGAATGAAAGATGATATTGGGTTGCATTATGGGACATGTAGGATCCATTGTTTTGGAGCTTGACACTTATTAGACACTAAAGGTCTGGCTATCTCAGCCCCACTACCACATATGGAGCGTAATGTTCCTTTCTTTCCTTTGTGTCCCTGTTTCATATCGCTGACCTTGCAGCACCATACTTTGGTTTCCAGGTTTCGTTTCAATCAGAAGCATGGCCTCTTACACCAAATTACAAATTTAGGTGACTCTGTCTGGTCTAACAGCCTAAACGACTGGCTCACAGTCTGCTGCAGCACTGTGTAATGTAGTGTGATGCAGTCCGCTTGTGAGAGGCTACTTTGCTGATATGCAAACAGAACAAGTGGAGAAATAGTGTTGTGGTCAAAGGAAATGCAACATTAAGCAGAGACATACGCTGGGACTGTTTGATGAATATGAAAAAGGAACTGGTTCAGCAAATATAAAGTACTCTCAGATTTTACATGTTCCTTGTACACTTAAAACCTCAATGCAGTTTAAAGCTGATCATACATTTAGTTAGTGAGGGCCGACGGTCGAAATAAATCCTGACATGTCAGATTTTGGTCAGTCGACTCGGGCTCTTGCACAGTTGAAGCAGAGCAACGGCCAGATTCACCAACGTCAGTGCCGTTTTCCTTACTGCGCCTGCCTGAAGTGGCAGACAGAGCATCTGAATGCCATGGCGACACACAACTGCACTACAAGGGAAAAAAAGGGGGTTCTGCAGTAATCAGAGTGTAGCTAATGTTAGCCATCAAGTTACTTAACTTAATTTAATGCTGCCTCCAATTCTCTCTGCAAAACGGACAAGCTATAACATTACTGTCCACGTATTTCAAGCCATCTGCGAGCCTATATGTGTCGGCACATCTGTTTTTCAGAGGTTTCCGCACACAGGATGGCACAAATTATTAAGGCAGCATGCTTGTACCTTTAAGTATTGCTGTTAGTAAATAAACCTGCCTCTGAGCTTTCAAACGAATCTTTGTTGACAATTGTCAATAGCCAGGACGATCCGCGGGGACTGACGGGCCGTTTTACATGTATAATGTAAGCACTAAGGTCATGGCTGACGATCGGACCATACGGCGTAAGCACATAAATCGTTAGCCATTGCTTTACATCACGGCCGATTTACTCATACAGCGTGAGTTGGAATTAAACAGCTACAATAATAAAATTGTACAGTGTACGCCCAGCTTAATCCCTCTTTAGTCCACATAGCAGAGACACACCGTATGCATGGTCATGACGTCCTGCTTTGCTGAAGGAGGACATTGTGGCTCCTTTCTTGTGACCCCCTGCCACATAGTTTTGTGGCACAGTTGGAAGCAGGGGGGGCGTTATGAAGAATTCATTTAGTCACAGAATCTGACATCAGTCATGACCAATAAATTTACTCCACTTGCGTGTTTTGAAAGCAGTATGTCTGTGCCACCACAGCACTCAGGCAGTTGTGTGATGGATGGAGCTGAGTGGAGTCAATCTGCCACAAAAGCTTCTCCTCAGAGGAAACCAGAACCCCCATGCCTGAATACAATGTCGACTCAGAGAAGTTGAACCAGCCAATTTAGCCTAAATTAAAAAAAAGGCTGGTTATAGCACTTCTCTGAAATATGATTGCAATTTTCTTAAACTCTTGGATCTGGTTGTTGGGCAATGCATAATTTGCCTTCAGTTCTTGACAGGGAAATTGCAATGCTTTGCTTGATTGTTAGCACACCACCTACCTCACTGATCCGTCCACTCAGGTACAGCCTTAAAATACTGTGTTAAATAAACACCTATTGTTGCCTGCCAAAGAAAAGTCTCGGTTGCACGTGCTGTCACAAAGTGTGTTTACCTCCTGAGTTACCATAGTGAGGCGGTGCAGCTTTGTCTTCCTGTTAAAGGCTGTCGACTGAATTGTGCACTGAACAGTACAGAGCAGTTGCAATAGTGAGCGGTTGCAGGTCTCAGTCTGTGATGTACATGCGTTTTGACAGTGTTGTTATCCTAGGGTGTGACATCTTTGAATCACCAGTAACAGATGTATTTGTGTGTGAAGAGTGCCTCGGGCCTTTGACTCCACTCTACCTTGTTCCTTTTGACCCTCTCTTTTTGTATTTCTGTGATGCAGCTGATTATTCCTGGTTTTAAAAACAGCACACTGCCTGTGGGGCTCTCTATCTCTTCTGTGCGTGTCTCTCTCTCTCTTTCTCATTCATCTTTCCTCCTCCTCTCCTCTCTCCTGCAAACTGAAGGCAACCTCACTGCCAATTTCATGCCAGGATAGTGAGCAGCGCAGCAGAAATTATCCACTGCAAAATTGATCTAAACAATCGCAAAGTGGAACGGCAGGGAAAAGGAGGAGAATGAAATTGGGGGAGTCTGTTACCTTTTTGAACTTGCTTTATGACTGAGAAGAAATGGGGGTGCATTGCTTTCAGGGAATGCTAGTTGAACTCATGATATAGTGATTTTTATGGTGCTTCTCAGTCATAAATTTAGTATGTTCACTGTGCAGGAGTACAGGTTCAGCCAACTCTTCTGTAGACATTAATTTACTATTGCTTCATAATGTGATATTTACAACAAAATGTGCTAAAAGATGCTGTAATATTTTAAACTGTTGACACATTTGATTAATCAGTAATCACAGCTGTACGCACAGATGATGTGTTTCTGAGGTTGTGTATGACTATGTACATAATTCTGTGATGTGTTTACACCTACATGTGTAAACGTAGACGTGATGCTTGTAAAATGTGTGAGAATGTGAGTAATTTAATGAGTCACTAGAGAAGTGCAACAAAAGCATTTACAACGCTTTCTTTTAAATCCTCTGTTGCAACTTGTTGCTTAGAACATGTTCAACCGTTTAGTCTAGAGTAGGTTTTTTTTTTTACAGTCACACCACCCTCCCCCACCACCCCCAATAAAGGGGTAAACATTCTTTACTTTTGTCTGTCTTAAAGCTGGGGTTGGCATTTTATTTTTGTTTTCATCTGGCAAAAATTCCATACTAAGCTTTCAGCATATTGTAATTCAGGTGGTATGGAAAAACATTAGACCTCTGCACCTCTCCCTGGCTCTGTATTTAGACTTTAGAAAATGAGGATTGTGGCGGGCACTTTTCGGCCAGTAACTGGTCATTTCAGAGAGCTTATGTTCCCATTGGCTGCTCTGTGCTGCACTTCTTAGTGACAGGACAAGCTGAGTTAAGGGCAACACCGTCAGCCAGCTCGAGCAGAGCTGAGACAGACCAGTTTAATCCACCGCAATTTCCCCTGCAATCATTTTATCTTGTAGTGAATCTTTGGCGTAAACTGGTCTTAAAGGAGACAGCGTCAATTAACGAAATAAATGCAAGCCGAAGCAAAAACAGGAAGGGGAGGATGCAGCGGAGTTGCCTTCATAAGAGTCTCGTCATAACTAGATTTAACCACTGAAACCAATCTTATATCATAAAAAAAAAAAATTAAAAGCTGCTATAATCGCTATTTTTATACTAACAAGGAATTCCATGACCACTTGTATGTGAAAGATGTTGCTGGTAGGTGATCCCACACATTCATCACCTGTCTCTGTAGTTTCCCCTCTATGCAAGATTTTAGCCTCTTTTTAGTTTAATGTTTTGATTTTCAGATCCACAACTTTTCTTCTTTGGTTCATTGCTGTCTGTGTCATTTCCAGCTGCAAGTGTGAACTTCAGCTTTTTCCGTGATAAAGCTAAAACACTCTGGGCCCTAGTTTCGTAGACCGGGCGCAGTCTAGGCGCAGCGCAGGTGCGCCGCGCCAACGGTGTGTGTCCAGGTGCATTTGCAAGTTTCGTGCACGGCGCAGTCTGGCGCAGCCCGGCGCAGGCACTCCACCTGTCCCT
>JAQLOL010000013.1:17947649-17964708 GCA_029783665.1 Naso thynnoides
CGAGACCCTCAGTGAAAAGACTGATATTTTTATATAATTACCGATAATGCTCATGATCGGGTCAGAATGCCTGCAAACGTTGTTCTGTGCAACGACATTAACATAATTATATTCTATGCCTACAATTGTTAGTTTGCACCTTAGCATGTAACATTAATACAAACGGCTGTGTAATGTTAGCCTGCAGAAAACAGAGGTAACAGGTCTCGGAGGACATTACTGCCGTACAGTCACTTATAAATACATTACGTCATCGCGATCCATCCCGCGATCTCTCTTTCACTCGCTTCCAAAACAAATATTCACGTTGGCAGTGTTATGCCAAGTTCTGCCTGCCTGGCACACACTAGCAGAGATCTTTAGGACAGTATGCGCTCGTGTCACTACCACTTTTGTCCAAAGGGGGCGCTAGAATCAACAAAAACTAAAAGTTCCCTGTAGTGACTTTAACCCCTAAAAGTTACATGTACTCGCTTTTAAAAAGAGTTACAACAATACATTAGGTTATATATACAATATCATGAGAGAGTCTGACTAATTTAAGCACTGGTAGTAGTTGGTCCTGTGGAACTGGATAATTTGAAGTATTAGATAATTCAAAGATCTGTACATTTTGAGTACTGTATAATTTGAAGCAGTCAATAGTTAGACCTCAGGTTGATGCGTCTTAGAGTCATGAATGTATGACAAATGTCATTCTGGGACAAACTGGTGGACTGACCCACCAACCATCAGATCAGCATTATCATCCCTAGTGCTATGTTGCTAAAAACAAAGTATAGAATGAAGGTGCTCAGCAACAGTAATTTATTACTTTAAGCCTCGATGTGGCATTTTCTAACATACTTTCAATCAGTTTGAATAGAGTCTTAGGTTTACTGCCTGTACTTCAACAGGAACTGAACCCGTGAATTTAGCTTAGTAAGCACTGCACTGTGCCAACTGAGCCATACAGGACCACAGCTGAGCCACTGATGTGTTTGTGTGTGAAAGGATTGGCAAAGACACACACACTGAGAAAGAGAGGAAGTGAGGGACAGCGAGAGACACAGAGAAAGAGGTGAACCCTTCTCCCGTGGAGCCGCTGTTAATTTGACCAATTTGATTCAGTTGGCCAGGGCTGGAGATGGTGTGATTAAATCTACCCAGGTCACCAACGGGGGTGAAAGCAATTACTTTACAAAAAAATAGAGTGACGGGGGAGGGAGAAGGGACACCCTGCTTTTCTTCCCTCCCACAATCCCCTCCTCTCCATCCCACCAGGCCAGACAGCAGACGCACTCTCTTTGCTCCACAGACTCCCCTCTTCGTTTTTTTTTATATTGCTGTAAATGATGGGTGGCCGTCGTTAAAGTGAGTGGGTCACCAAGGGCCAGTTTATCAAGGTCAGGGTGGAGGGTGGAACTGAGAGGAGCTTAGGACGGCAGACTCAAGCCACACACACACACACACACTGCTGCAGTCTTAAAGTGATCCCTGGATACTCTTCTCGTCCTCTGTCACACTCATTTTGCAACCTCCCATTACTTTTTTATTTCCACACTTCCTTCAGTACCTGCGCTTTATTATAGTTAGTTCAGCTTTGATCTTTAGGGATTTTAGGATCTTTGCTCTTGTCATAAACATTTTTAATAATGGGCAACGTCTCATCCCATCATGGCTTCATCTTATCATCATTTTGTTTTCTTAAGCCGGGCTCAATGAAGCTCCTTTGCTAATATTTGATTTGAAGTCGACAGCTGGATTTAATTGAGGGGCCTAAATGGCTTTCATATAACGATGATGTTCTCAATTCCACTGCAGTTTTATGCAGATGAACACATTACTTTAATGGTCGGCGTTTACCAGGGGAGGGAAGAAAGGATAGATGTAGAGAGAGAGAGAGAAGAGGTCTCTCCCCTCTCCTCTCTTTAAAATCACACACCCGAGCCAGATGGCTGTCTTTTCTTGCATGAGATTAGAAGATGTTTCTGATTCACGGTGTCGCTTTCTGGGTAAATTAATATTTCAGGCTAAACTATTTCTATTTTGGTGGAACACTGAGGTTGTGGGTGAGTGTGTGCACTCCTCCTCCTGTTTGAGAAGGAAATATAGATCTGGCTGACAGATTGCAGGTAAAGTGTAGGCAGGCGGCCACTGCTTCTTGAGCGCTTTTAGTGATTCCCAGAAAGCCATTGATGTTAATTGACTGCAAACTGAAGTGATAGAATCCGTAACAAATGATTATTAAGTTGGGGAGAAAAAACAAAACAAGCAGCCACTGTAATTGCATCCATGATAAAGAGACATTGATTAACAAAAAGTACAATGATTAGCAGCATAATGTCGAGCCTTTGATTGTGCCTCACATGAGTTCACTCGTCCAGCGCACCTGAAAGTGCGCAGCTCCGACACACATCGTCATTCTCTCTCTCTCTCTCTCTGTAGGGCAGGAACGATCATAAACATGGTAATTATCATTTTCCATCCATAAATTAGCATCTGCTGGTTAAATAGAGGATATTTCGACGGTAGGTGGCACATGACCAGCTGGCTACAGTTTGAGGCATCAGTACCGCTGGCGGGATTAGCCCCAAAGTGATTTTGTGTCACTCGTAGATCCCCTAAACAAATCCTGAGGTGATCGGCCCTCGCGCTGAGCAATCGACGAAAGCTTTCCTGCAGCCCTGTGCAGTGCATTAACCTTAATGGCACTGATGAATGCACACATGATAATGTGTTGTTCCATGTAATGAATGCTGATGTACTGACCTTTGGCAGTGTTGTTGTTGGTTGTGCTGATGGTTTGTGTCTCTGAACTAGAGAAAGTGGGAAAAGAGGACGTGTGTGTGTGTGTGTGTGTGTGTGTGTGTGTGTGTGTGTTTGTATCTGTTTGTGTGTGTTGTCAGTCCAGCAGCTGTTATTCATCACGTCCCACATTAAGATAATGATCAAATTGTCTCTACCTGTCATTGAAGCTCTCACATCTGACCTGCTCTCTCTTTTTCCCCTCTTCTCTCAACGCTTCTCCGCTTTCTCCTTCCTACTTATTCTCCTCTCCCGCTCCCGTCTCTTCTTCTTCTTTCTCTCATCCTCACCACTCATCCTCCTTTTGCTTCCCCATTTACATTTTCAAAAATACTCTTTCTCCCTCTTTCCCATTCTTATCCACTGTTCAAATCTTCATGCCTTCTCCCTCTCCCTTCTCCGCCCTCTATCAGATGGAACATCCTGGGCCTGCAGGGGGCGTTGCTGAGCCACTTTGTGGAGCCAGTGTACCTGCACAGCCTGACCGTCGGCAGCCTTCGCCACACGGGTCATCTGAGCAGAGTTCTGAACCAGCGGCTAGAGCGCCTTGGCCCTCTGCCCGCCACACACAGACGCAACCAGCCCCTGCTCAGTGGTACGACTCATAACACGGAGAGACAAACATGTTTAAGTGTCATAATTACATTCATGAATTATCGCCTTAGAGAAGTTTTCACACCAGAAAGGAGTACTACGAAATGCATTCACAAGTCTTTTCAACAAAGCTGGTGCTGCAAGTTTGAGGGTGGTGCAAAAGAGAAATTAGATTTTTCTATATTATGGATTTGTCGACGGGTCTCTCGTTTCCTCAAAGGTCAGAGCTGTCAGGACTGTGAAATGTGCAAATTTACTTCTGTGGAGAAATCTACTGATAGCAGTAATTCCTATGAAGTAAAATGAACTGATTTTGGTTTGAAATTTGGCTGCTGACAAGAGTGAGTGTAAACTCACAGATTATCCGTGTCTCATTGGCACAGTAGATCATTGCCACCAACATTAGATTCATTATTCAACTCACTGAGTGGTTGTAGGCATCATCTCCAAATTTTCCTTTAATGTATTATGTTGTGACTTGATATCAGTGCTTACTTTGATATTTTAAAAAAACAGTTTAACAGCCACAACAACATGAGTAGCATCTGAAGTCAAATAACATGCTGCGTAAAACCACTAAAATCTATACTTTCATTGTGATGGCTAACAGCAGAGCATATTTTTTTAAACATGCAATCATTTTGGAAGCTGTTCACTGGCCTTTTTTCTCAAAATGCTCCACTTCTTGTCATCAGATAGCTGTTGTTTGGTGCCGGGCAGCTAGCACTAAAAACTAGTCAGTTGTTTAATGATATTAAAATATATGTTAGAGCTACTCTGTAGTTTAGTCTTCTCTATATAATATGGAGCTCTGTAGTTTTCTACAAAACATCACAGTGAAAAATAGCGTTAATTTTTAATAACTCCTTCTGTTGATGTCAGTATTCCTGATGTTAAGTTGCACATTAAAGAAGGATTTATATTATATAATTCTTTCAAAACATGGTGAAAGTACACCAGAATTAGCATGTAGCCAATCTAATGAAATAAAAACAGTATTTAAACTCAGTTCACTTGGAAGTCAAGCAGCTTGTGAATTCCTGGTTGTCTTGTGAAAGTCTCTTCCTTAGGTTTTTATTTTCTCCAGCTTAATGACAGACCGCTCTCTACTCTTTAAGCAGTGGCAAACCTTTCTGTGCTGAATAAAAGCATCTGTGTTTTCAGATGGGGCCATCCCATACAGAGATCCTGGGCCATATGTATACAGTATCTATTTTCAGAGGTTGCTTTTGGTAAATATGTCAGCCCCAGACCAATTGAATCACAACAGATCACACATGTAGCACCCACACACACATCCGCACCCGCTTGACAAACTCGTGTGCCCCTGCTTCTCTACAGTTACATAGTGCCAGCCAGACAAGCAACAGCTAAGAAGTTGTCTGGCACGTCTGCCTGCAGGGCTCCTCTGAGACCTGAGGCTTTCGTTTGTAGCGAAGATGAATACTGGAAGAGGATCTGAATGACATCCAACTTGTAGAAACTGCATCAGCCATCACTTCAGATCTAGGCCAGTCGGAGTGGCTGATCGACAGAGACGCACAGCGATGTAGGGCACATTTTGTTTTAGGCATCAGTGATGAGAACAAAGGCAATGACAATCTCATACTATACATGCTGCTTTCTCTTTATCTACAATTCTTTATCAGGTTTCAAGAGTACTACTTGAAGGGCATAGGAGCTCTTTGCGATGCGGACCTCTGCTCCGGGTAATTGGGTGCCATGAGGATGAATATTTTGTGACGCCTGTCTTCATCAAAATTGATAATTGTACTGAATTGTCCTCTAGTGGTAATAGCTGGGATGAATTCATCATTGAATCCTTGGACCAGGGCAGGCATTTCTCATGATTTGTTCAATGGCTTTTGAATGGAGTCATTCGACGTGTCAGGAATGGAGTTTTTGGTTTCAGATATTATGCTGCAATTAGCATTTGGAGAATTATGGTCAGGTATCATCGATTTAATCATCATTCATACTTACTTATGATATTAAGTTATTCACTCTAACTATAATAAATCTCACATTAACTACATAGTTTGTTTAATGACGCTGCAGAACATCCTTTACACTATTTCTCAGTCTTGTGGGCTCCTCGTGTTGAAAAATGATGTAGACATGCTTTCACCTCACATGATCCTCTTTCCTTAACACAGAGGTGGCCTCCCTTGTCTCCTGCAAATGCACTGCCCTCCCCTCAGACACATGACGAATGTTTTCTATATGTGTATTCACACATCCCCAACTGTCAGATCTTTGCGCCTCTAGTAGCCGCGGTCTGTTGAAGGGTAGGAGGGTAAAGGACAGGAAGGGAGAGGGAGGAAGATGGACAGACAGTGGAGATGGCCATACACCAAATCAATGTAATCACAGCTCTTATCTGACAGTCATTCAGTCTGAAGGGAGCTTGGACAGCGAGAGAGACAGGCTGAGGGGAGAGGGAGACAGCAAGGCAGGAAGGGCGGAAAGAAAAAGAGAGTCATGGTTGCATTTAGATATCAGTGAGCGTACCTCCCCCCCGCCCCCTATCATCTCTTCCTCCATCCTTTCATTGGCTCTGATGAGCTCCCCGGCTATTGTGTGTCCAGGGTTATTTAAAAGCAACACCCCTGGAGAAAAATTCCTGGGGATCGCAGGGCCTCTCTTATCACACCCAGCCAAAGCAGCTCCACCTGAACCCTGAGGGCCAAACACATCGATGGACTGACTTGTCCTTCACTCTCGTCCTGCTGTTCGCTTCCACTGCTGCGTGAACAGAAACTGCAGCTTAGTCGTTTTGGTATAAAAAGAATGAGAACAAGGTAGATAAGGGAAACAAAAGTAATGGCTGTTCATCACTTTTTGGTGGTTTTGTGGTTGACTGAGCTTGTTTTACACCTACACCCTGCTTTGTTCACTTTTCATATATTCACAATTCAAATGTTCCCATTAGCCGTTACGGTCGGTGGCATAAAATGTGTCTTCTAAAAGCATAAAGTTGAGGCTTAACAGCAGAAGAGACTTGATTTGATTTAAAGAGTACATTTTCATTGCTTGTTACTTTACAAAGAAGCCACAAAGCAACATCACGTAAGAATAAATTTCTGTGTGATTTTGCGCCCCCGTAACATTATAGGTATTTTTCCCAGTGTGTCAAACATCCAGCAAGACAACATACAACATAGCTAAGCAACTAAGCAAGAAACTACTTACTTATAACAGCAAAAGTCCAGTTTTGTGTCTGCAGCCTCTTATTCTGCAAAGCTGTCCCCACCAACTACACGCCAGTCTGAGATAACTCCTGCTGGTTTTCTTGCTCAATCGCTGTCTCTTTTCTCCAATCAGTGTCCTCTTTACAGTATCTGCACCTCTGTCATAAGGTTAATAGAGGTGTTTGATTCCCCTCACATCGCCCACTCACTCTGTTCTTGGTTCTGGTGTCCATTCTGGAGCTGGAAATCCATCTGCCACGAGTCCAGCCTCCTCGGATAGCGGGGCAAAACACCAACACTCCCCTGTGCTGCAGCTTCGGTATGCAGCAGGTAGCCTACATGTTGCTTTCAGGAACCTTCGGGAATCAAAGAGTTGAGGCAGAGCAGCCGTAGGACATCAGGGGGAATACTGGAAGACATTTTCTCCATAAGTATGACCCGCTTTCACCAAATCACTGCTTTGTGCTTCGTAGTAACATTGATCGTTAAATCTCTGTTTCAAAACTGCAGCTTGGGCCTTGAAGTTACAAAGTGCAGAAACAAGCCACAGGAGGGCAGAGTGGCTGAGGCAGAAAGCTGAGTCAACCTGTTAAAAATCACTCTAACATAATAATGTTTTTAAAACTGTTATTTTAAAGTGAAGAAGTTCTATATTGTTGTTTTAATACAACAACAGATCCTCCGAATCCATGTATCCTGTACATGAACAGCAAAACAAAGCAGCCAGCTGATGTTTTGGAGGTGGTTTCTAATCATCAGCAACTTGCTTTTCCACTGACATAAAACCAGTAACGTTCTAGTTCATGCACCTAATTTTAGCTTGTGTGGGGGATTTCAACCAAAAATAAAATTGTTTTACAACCTAAAAATGTGGTTCCTAACAAGACCCAAAAAGTAATTTTCCTTGACCTGAAGTGGAAACAAAAGTAGGAGTGTAAATCCCACAGGTCATTGTGCAACGCCGCCTGTTCATGGTGTGTCCTTGATTACAATGGTTCTACTTAAAGCCTTGTTTATGGTTGCTGTAGTCTTCTCCACATGAGGGTGTGCGCCAAAAGTGACATCATCGCACCCACACGTAGGTCCTGTAAGCCGTCTTAGTGCCTGGTCACATGCCTCTAAATTTTTGTAACTCCGCGTGCGCTGCGCCTTTCATTTCAAGCCGGACACCAGCAAGTGATGAAGTTGTTTCAGGGGGAGAGGGAGTTCCCAAAAGGCTCATGTAGCCATGTGGTTAAATTTTGTATATTTTTTTCTGTTTGTTTAATTTAGTTGCGCTTTCAAATAAAAGTGTGTATATTTACAACGTTTGTGTGTGGTTTCTTTTACAAACAAGAACTCATTCATCAGCCTATCCTAATGACCGTGTCCAGAAAAATGAAAAATTCTCATACTTGGAATACGTTTTGCTTGCATAGCCTGTTCGTAAAGCAACAGGTTAAACGTATAGAATGAAAATTCACTCCAGAGTCCCTCCCACAGGTATATAATTACCTCAGTTGTAAAGGTGAAGCTGTTGGCTTTATAGGGTAGCCATGTTGGATAATGATGTTCTTCTTGTGCACTCTTTGATTTGTTGCTTTACAGAATATTTCACATGAACGCCCTCTGGTCTTTCAGAGAATACTGCAGTGCGCGACGGACTGACCATAAACACCTCGGCGAGTGCGACAGTGTCACTTCTGGCATGTGCAGTGAACACTGCGGCAACCATAAACAAGGCTTAGGTCATAACACTGATGTAACTGTAGATTTGTTAACTAGATAGAACAAAGTTTGCAGAACAGATGTGGTGTGTGGTTCAAGTGCCAAAGCTAATTTAGCGGGAAAATCCCATTTAAACAAAAAGGACCCACAAAAAAGAACAGAAAGTCAGCGTATGCATGTTGTGCACGTATGGTTGACTCACTCATATGTGTTTCAGGGTCTTGAACCAACAGTCAATAAGTCACATCTTGGCCTCTTTCAAATGAGTCGCTCCTCCTTACATGGACTTCAAAACCTCTCATCTTTTCACATACCTGTCGCCTCATGACACCTCCGCTGCCCCACCTACGTGAGGGACACGTTTGAAAAACCTGCAGTACACAATAAAGCAGGATAGATGCAATGTGTACACATAAACACTCAGGCTGTCCTTTATTTGAGCTGTATAGCAGCCTCAGATATTAAACCGCGGGTTTGTGTACTGTACAGTTATAAATCCCTTAACTAAAGGCTCTAATTCTGCCTCTTTCATGTCTGCCAAACACTTCCCAGAAGAGAAATTGATCAAGTCTTCAATGAGGGAAAAATCAAATTGCCTATTACAGAAACAGAGGAGTCAAGTCCATTGAAGGAATGAAATGAGCCATGAATGGAGCGAGAGAAAGGAAAAAGGCAGGATGGATAGGAGGGTCTTTTGTTCAAAGAGGTGCGTCTCCACAAGAGAGACGAGATGGGTAATAAGAGACTTGGAGAATTGTTACTGTGGCAGGCAATTCATTCCAGCTCCAAGGAGCTACAGAAAAGAAGAGCTGAGATTGGTGAATGGAAGAGTGAAGACGGGAAAATGAGCGTGGCAAGGAGAGAGATGATCTGCAGGCATGTATTGTGGTATTGTACATCAGGTATTGTACAATAACAAGCTGTCTGTCAGACGGTGAGATCAGAGGCAACTGTTGTTCACCCGTCGCACAGAATCGCTCTGCTGATTCTCAATGAAGGAACCTTTAACATTGCGTGATATAATAAATAACTGGGTTTGAAGTCAAGGTAAAATCCAAGACAGCAAGTCCTTTCTGTAGACAGTTTTACAGATTTAGACTGGATATAATGCTCAAGCAGCACTTAACTGTCAGATTTTGTTAGGCTAGATGGTACGTGTTCTAAGTCTCTGGCACAATGACACATATTGCATTCGACTTTCCCTCTGTTGTAGTATTGTCAGTAAAAAGCATAAAAGCACATCAATAAAATGAGAAATGTTTCATAATGTAAATCATGGTGAACACTTTACAAATTCAGCCTTGGTAATGTTGGGACAAAGCAGAGATCACCTCTTAGCTACCCTAGCAAACAGAAGAGCAATTAGCTCCTCTCTGGAAGTCATTTTATTTGATTATTATTTAGTATAATGTTACCACAATAACATTTAACAAATAGTTGCACATTTTACAAAATACAGGTACTCAGTATCTTGCATACTAGATAAGACGATATTTATCACACTTACACCAGGTATGAGCCTTTTGCAAGCAGCCAGCTAGCTTATGCTAGCATAAACACTGGAAGCACAAAGAAACAGCTAATATGGCTTGTCCAATTGTACATAAAAAAAATTAACACTTCTGGTTTTAAAGGGTAATATTTTACATGCCTGGCTATTTAAATTAGTGAGCTAAAGGTGCAGGATGATTTTTTAATTTTCTTGTTCTAATTCTGAGCAAAGCTAACTGGCAGCTATCTAGCCTGAAATACTGCTCTAACGTGAGATTGGTAAGCTATGTTTCATATCAAACTCTTGGCAAGGGATCCAACTAACAAGTTTCCCAACGTGTCAAACTATGCTATATCTCTAATCTGTAGCAGAAATAATAACTGATTAATGACAACATGGTATGGCTAACTTAATGGCTAGCTTTGCTTTTGTTAACATTGGGGACAGCAGTTGAAAATTAGCTTTTTGGTTTGCAGTAGCACGCATGTACTGATCAAACTGCATTGTACCTAAAAAATACATGAATAAAATGAATAAATAAATTAAATTAAAAAGTAAAAATGTATGCCTCTTTAAAACTGCGTGAGACATCTGTTTCTCACTCCATCCCCAAGCAGTATGTTGTTCAGCATTTCTTAACAACTTCAGGCTGTTTCAACAGAAAATCACAACTTCTCAGAATATACTGGGAAACTGGGCCCTGTGAAGCACACACGATGGCCTCTGAGGGACATTTTGGCTCTGAGCCCTCATTCCTTTCTTGCCTGACTGGGCTCTGTTTCCACCCCAGATGCCCACACCCCTGTTCTTTACATGGAAGCCAATGAAACCCCCACTTTCTCTTTCCCTCCCTACTTCCCTGACTTGACTTTGTTTGCTGTGTTTGCGAGGCAAATTAGAAAAAATGGAAAGAAAGGCAGAGAGGATAAAGACAGACAGCTCAGTTTAAGGTAGGTTTCAACTTTGTGGAGATAATATTTACAACACTCAAACACTGTAAACCGTAAGAACTCAAGAGCAGACAAGCACTCACACAAAGGCAGAAACACGCTGCTAATATTCTCAATAGCCCTTCTGTTCTCACCTCCCTGCCTCTCTCTCTGAGGGTATATCAAAGCTGCAGTTTCAGGTCCAGGTTGACTTGGCTTTTTGCAGCACTGCAAAACTTTATGTCTGCCATTAGCCTCAGGGAGAGAGTGAGAGAAGGGTGAAGGAAGGTTAAATGAAACAACAAAGTAGTGGTTTGAAAGGAAAATTGCAAATTTCCACCTCTTGTCTGGGTTTTACTCCTAAGTGCATTACATTTTGTAACACTTGGGAAATGTTTGGTTTTACACAAAGAAGATCATCTTGATTCCTCAGTGGTGGGGATACCTTGAATGTAATGAAGATGAAACCCTCCCTTTAGTAATTCCCCCCCCCCCCCAATATTGTCTTCTCTGTAGGACTGAGCAGTGCCGAGTATCAGCAGCCAGGGAAGGCCTCGTGTGTCAGTGTCAACTGGACGCTGGGTGACGCACAGTTGGAGGTCGTGAACACAGCCACTGGACAGAGATGGGAATCAGGGACACCCTCACGTCTCTGCAAGCACGCGTTGTTTACCCGCTGGAACAGGCTTTACCGCAAGGTGAGAGTGAACACGACACGGAAAGGTAAAGCCAGGGCTAAACAGCCTCAGTGAAATTAATCAGAGGGGAGAGAAACTGTGAGAGGAGGACTTGTGGTCGGTGGCTGAGTTGTATTTTAGGCTTTTGTGTAGGTGTCTTGCACATGCACTTCAAAGACTTACATGAAAGTTCAACTCTCATTTGATTCATGAGTACAGAAAACCAGCAGCTGCAGTAGAAAATAATTCTGCATTAGCAGATATCAGATTAATTAAAAGTTGAAGGTAGTCATCTGTGTACAAGAAGAGAAGAAGCTGACATGCTTCATTTTGCTAAGACACATACAATCATGAGATTAAAATTCTGGTGTTTGTGCGAGGTAAAGTAATATTTTGGTTTGTAGAAACCTGATGAAACATTGAGCCATTTAAATGAGTCACTGTCAGATTCAGGGTCAGTGTTGGTTGAATATAGCGACTGTGACACGGGTTTTGTTGCCAGTAGCTACAGAGCAGTATTTTAAATTTGCTGCAGATCTGATGTATGCCTTTGACTGCTTCTCCGCAATAGTAATTAAACAAAGAGTTCATGGGTGTTATTTAAATGCACATGCCTTACCAAACTTATGGTATCTCTCAGAAACAAAATGCATTTTGCCTTTGGAGAGAGCAATACAACAAAGGTTTCAGGCTGGGGTCAAACCAGGGATGTTGCCAGTCATGGTTTTTGTATCTCAAGCCCTGAACTATAGGCACGCCAGGAACAATTGTGAGCAAATCATGCCAGTAAAACACTCACCATTACACAGTTTTAAATTATACAACTCTCAAGTCTGTATGTTGTGAAACACAGGATATCATTGCAAGATACAGGACTTTAAGTGGCCAAAAAAAAAAGAAGAAAATACTGCTCCTCTCACTCTGTTGACATTTTCTCACAGAAGAAATTTTGACTTTTTTGCTATGGTAGAGAGAGCACAGGTGTAACATAAATGATATCTGCGCTTCATGTAAGAAAACCAGCATATACAATACCTGGAAACTGGCACAACTAAATGGAATCCAGCCATTACTGATATCACTAATTACACTGTGCTTCGTTTGTTATGACATGTCGAAATATCTGCTTTGAAAAGTCCTACTAATTTAAATGTTAATTAAAAGCCACCCTCCACAGTGTATCTTTTAGTTGCTGGAAAAATATTATGATGTACTATTTAATTAATACGAGCCTGAACATTAGTCCCATTTTTATAGGAATAAATGTCTGTTGCACTGCTCTGCTCTACTCACACTCCCTGTAAACGCTCCTCTGCTGGAAAGCAAGAGGCATCACTCAGATGCTGTCAAAAACAATACGCAATCCTTTGCCACCAGCAATTACATGCAAGCACATGCACTCAGTAATACAGAAACATTAACTATAGAGATGCGTGCAAACATTCATACAGTCAAAAAGCACAGACACGTGTATTAAAATCAGAGTGACGGAGCACTCAGGCTGCAGGTGAACGCTCTGCAGAGGAGATGTGGAATTTCCTTTTTGCCGTAGATAAATTTGTTGGCCTGGCAACATCTGCTGTCTTTGCCGCTTATCAAAATGCGGCAGCTCGGATCTTCACCGTCAGCACACAGACCCGCTGCACTTTGATTTCCATTCTGAAACTTTATGTAACAGACACTGCCTCGCCAAATGGCTGCCATTAAAGCATAATGACTATGAAACCATAATTATTTGGAGGAGTACTCGAGGAGGCCCCCAGCCTAAGTGCTCCCTGTGCGCCGTATATAAGGGCCACGCAAGAGCAGTCGCACTCATCTCCAAAAGAAACTTTTACTCTCTTCCTCTCTCCCTCCCCACTTGTCTCTCCGCCGATCTTCATTGTTTCCCCTTGCGACAATAGGAATGCGCAAAAAGCACAGAGAATGTTCAATTGCTTGTGAAATTTAAATGGGGAGATTACACAGCTGTTGAAGCCCCCCCGCTACCCTACCACCTCCCAACCCCACCCAAATGCATTTGTGCCGGCTCATTCGTTTTGTTTGGTTGCTCTTCCTTCCCCGAACCCCCTCCCTTTCACCAAACCTTTAGCCTTTCTGCCCCGGCTTTTTCCCTCCCCTTTTGTTTTCTCTTCCTATCTTCGTGTCTGTCTCTGTCGCTTTTATCTGACTCCTAGTTGCTCTCTCTCTTTCTCTCTCTCTCTATCTCTCTCTCTCCCCCTCCTTTCCTCATTTTCTCTTGCTCGCTCACCCTCTTCAGTTAGGGATCCATGTGTCCGGCTCTGCAGACCACCAGCCTATGTACTGCGAGGCCAAGATGGCGGCACGTCCTTACCAGACAGTGAAGCAGCAGTGGTTCAGGTCCCTGCAGGAAACAGGCCTTGGTACCTGGGTCAAGAAACCGCCGGAGCAGGAACAGTTCCTGCTGTCGGTCTGAGGACGTGTGTGTGTGTGTGTGAGAGAGAGTAATACAGAGTGAGTGTTTGTTTAACCTTTATTTTTTTAGGTTAAGATGACTCCATGTTATTTACCAACATCCTACATCACACCTTTATACCTGGAAGTTTACCACTGCAACCTCTAAACTCAAGCCTATCACCACAGTGTTTCTGTGTGTGTGTCATTCTGCACGTTCTGCCCGTCCAGCCAACGGCAAAACAAGAAGAGCAAGGTCAACTTGTGGGCCTGAAAAGAAAACGGACATAAAAAGATGGACTCCCTTGCCCTTCTTTAAACGCACAAACACACACATTTAAGCAAACACACACCTAAATACCCCTCTCTTCAGCTGTCAAGGAAGGGTGGGGTAACCTTGAGCAGAATGAAAGGCAGCCGCTATCTTGTCATCAGCTATTTCCGGGCCCCAAGGCTCCTGCTGAGAAGCAGAGCCATGGGGGAGAGCGAACGAGAGAGAGACAGAGACGTAGAAAGAGAAAAAAGGGAAAGAGAGAGAGAGAGAGGTCCACGTCCAATTACTAGCCCTGTCAGGGTGACGGGTGATAGAGGAAAAGGAAGAGAAGCGATGGGAAAAGAGAGTGAGTAAAAAAGAAGGACAGAGCGTAGCTTCAGATCAGCCCGCCGCAGCTTCCCCCTGTCATTTCTGTCTTTGTCCTCCTTCCCCGACTCACCCTTTGACTCCTGACTTCCTTCTCCTTTTGACTCCTCCTCTCCTTCCTTGCCCTCTTTCCATTTTCTGCCCTCCTCTACCTATTGCTTCGTATCCTCTTTGTCACTCTCTCCTCTTTGGTCTGTCTACCTCCCACCAAGCACGGTGGGGGTTAACACGACACAACGACAGGTTAATGCACCTTTTATTTCCCTCCGCATCCACACTCCATCGAGGATAGAAAAGGAGAAAAATAGAGACGAGGTACATAAGCGCAGCTTGCCTAAGTACAGTTGGAGGTGATGGTGAAGGAAGGGGGTGTTTACCTGCTTTTCACTCTCTTCATACTAAATTTATTTCTTTTCTTTTCTCTCTTTTGACCTAAATGACCTCAGTTCTCAGCCTGTGGTGGCCAGGTGCACATCTTCATCTGAGCTTGTTGCTACCAATAAGAGCGAGTTTTAGTCGTGACTCATTAGCGAGGCCTCGTTGACCTGATCAACTTGAGCTTTCTTTCTGTGGTCACAAGCACCCTCAACAGACAACAGTCAAGGTGGAGAAAGGTTTTGTAAGCTCTCGCCCCCTGACTGGCAGCGCTGTGGTCGGCTTGAGGGATTTTATTTTTAAATGGCAGTTTTGACACACTTAGACACATCATTTCAACATACGAATAAATGTTGAAGCTCAGCGAGATAAAAACAGACACCCCTGATCACCACCATGTACATTTGTACCTCACACTTTTTTAATGTCTCTTCATGTTCATGTAAGCATTCGCTCTGTGTGATTTTTATGCAGTGAAGTGTTAATATATTCATTATGGTCATGACTGTTGTTCCGTCATTGCATTATTCTCCTCAAGGATTTGAGTCGCAGCATTCAGATTGTTACCAACATGGCTCAGTCAGCAGTAAAATCTAAGTAGTGAGAGTGACATCTAGTGGTGTTTTTCTGTTCTGCTCCTACCGAGCCCAATGTCCTGGCAACGTTATGAGCCCCAGTGAAACCAGTATCGCCCCAAACTGTTCTTGTGGTCTAGTGGAGTGGAGTGTGGAATGAATGCTTCGGTGGAAATCGGTGTGTAAGGAAGATGTTCTGGCACACAGGCCGATTTACACAAAACAAAACTTGACCAACATGTAAGCTTAATCTGGTTTCCCTTTTACTCGTCCAAGTTTAACTCGTGTAACACATTTTTATGAGGTCTGTGACACTGGCCAATCAGTATTTCTCCGTTTTGCATCTTCAGATACTGAGAATTTCTCTTTAGCATTCCATATCTACATAAAAGAATTTAAAAAATGGAGTCTTAGTCATCATTTATCTAGAGTTTAACAGTAACAGTTTGATTGGCAGTGACTAGAAAAGACTGAATGGGTCTGATTCCAGTTCATTTGTTGATTGTTAATCATTTTTGGGTAAATAACTAAAACTGCCTTAACTCAGGCAGAAAACCCTCTTTTATTGTGAGACCTTATCACTCATAGGAAAAAAAACAAAATGAAACAAAACACTATTTAGGTAGCAGGTCTGTCTTCAAAGATGACTGCTTAAATGATTTCATATCTTATTTTTCACTTGAGTTTTTATTTCCCTTGATAGTCTGCTGGCCTTTAAAAGGTTGTTTCAAAGATTTAAGTTCTGGTTCCTCATATGTTATAAAAATGGCAAAGTATAAAAATATTGTTATAGTATATTATATGGCAGTAACATTACTTTTTAACAGCCCCTTCTAAACCCCGTCACTACACACCGTCCATACATCAGCTGCATTATTAAGCGCTGCTTCCATGTAGGAATAGAATATGGCCCCCCTAGGTTTAGCTTTTGATTTTTTGCTTAGACTCAACTTTATTTTGAAAAATGCCCAACGTAAACACAATATAGATTTAAATAACATATAAAGGTCAGACGAGAAGACACAGCCACTGTAGAATGTGTAACAGGGCTGTGCTAGTTCAAAGAAAGTCTTGCATTAGTAAATACTGAACTTGAGTAACAATAAATTCCCGAAATGTTTGCAATTTGTCAAATGACCGAAACCAACTGACATACAGTGAACATTTGGGGCTCCTGAGGGTCTGGGGTCTTGGCCTGTGGAAGCTTTGACACGCACACACACACACACACGCAAAACAAAACAAAACAAAACACTTGAACTCGGTCTCTCGTATCTCATATTGTCTGATTCTTTGTTTGCACCTTAACAACATGAACTAAAAAAGCCTGAATCAGCTTTCCCATGGCAGCAGAGATCAGACTTGTGTAATTCTTGTCTGTGTATCAGAACAGAGTTAGTGTTTGTCTGTCATCGACATGGGGTGCAGGTTCTCACCGTTCGAGCGTTCACTGTCCGCCCACACTGGTAGCATCAAACTAGACAGGATTTGTCGACACCAGTAACAACACTCCTCATTGTTTTACATGATGTATAATGGCTGTATTAGCCATGAAAACAGATTTGAAAATTTATTTTGAGAGATAATAAATATATGGCATGTCAGAATGGCAATATTGTATCTAAAAGTGTACATATGTAAACAATTGTAAAAAAAAAAAAAAAAAAAAAAAAAAAA
>JAQLOL010000013.1:17964808-17980833 GCA_029783665.1 Naso thynnoides
TAATAAATATATGGCATGTCAGAATGGCAATATTGTATCTAAAATTGTACATATTTAAACAATTTTAAAAAAAAAAAAAAAAAGATGTTGACAAAGATGTGACAGAGATCCTAAAATGTCTAATTATGATGTAAATTAAAGTATATGAAAAATTGCTGCTAAGGTCTGTAAATTGCACTTCAGTAACAATAAAAAAGTGAATGTTTGTACTGTATATGTGAATAAAAACACAAAATCTTGTAATTTTTACCTTGTCTTGATCATTAAATGTATAAAATTGATCTGTCTGCTATACAAAAATCAAATAATGAGCACTGATATTGGGCCATTTCCCATTTGTCACATTCATGATCACCTTTCTGTAGCCCTGGCCCTCAGGAGCATCCAGACAAATATTAAAGAGGCCTCGCACTCTGCTTCTCCCAGGGGAAATCCACGGGGAAATGGTTATCTCTGTTAGGCTCGGTGGCAGGTGTCCTACCAACCAGCCACAAAATTAGCCTGGAGGAAGAAAGAAGCGAGGAAGAAGAGGAGAGGAGGAGGGGTCGAGGTACGCCTCCTTAGCAGCGTCCACCCTTCCCCTGGAGGCCATGGAGTCATCTGTGTGCCCAACAATAAACATCATAATTGACAATTTGCTCCAGAGGCTGGTCACGGCCAACCAGCTATAATTCTAATGGACGAGGACAGAGAGGTAAAACTCCACCGAAAATTCTCTCTCAGTGTCACTGTTACTCAGTGAAGGAGCCGTAACACACAAAGACATTTTAACATGGTGGCTGAAACCAACATGCAGCGCTTTTACAGGGATGTTACCCGCCACTGTGAGAAGTCCAACCTTGCTCAATATGTACATTTTAAAAATACCCCAAAAATGCTCCAACATTTGTGAACACCAGATGGCCTTCCTAAGCATGCAAAGGACACTTGATGTTGCAGCAGTGGCGGGAACTGAAGTATATTTACTCAAGTGCTGTGAGTAATTACAAATATAAGTAAGTGTAGATTACATTATGCTGCACAAGGCCTCAATGACGTTTGAGATGTCAGTGACTTTGGTTTATTTTAAACATTAAATGCCTGATTTGAGCCACCTGGGGGAAGCAGAAACAAGTTCTAAGCACAAAACTGACATATTACCTTTTAGGAAACGGCATGTTGATTTTGTTAACAGTTGATGAATTGCACATCCAGCATGTACAGAACAACATGATCATTCCGAGTCATGTCTCTGGCCACCTGATGGATGTAAGTCTAAAATTCACTCTCTTTTAGCTGTTTTGTTCTCTATCAACTTGTGATGGAAAAATGTGGAGCTTCCAAAATGCTGCACCATGTTCAATAGTCACTGGTTTGTCAGTCTGCTCATTGGTGTTGAGTATTTCTCTATCAAAAACGGCGTGCCCAAAAGTGTGGGCCTCGCTCCCCTGGTGGGCCACGATCTACCTGTCAGTGTTTATAATGTAAGCAGCCATGACAAAACGAGATGGCGGGGTTGTGCCTCCGAGGTTGGGCGAAATTTTTATGGGGTCTTGAGCCTCAAAGGTTTTGGAGGCTTTGCTTTAAACTTTTCTGCTTTTCTTTTCACACAGTTGAACACACAGAAAGACATTTGGGCCCTTCAGAGGGAGTTTGGAACCACTGAACTAAACTTTCTACTGCAGTTGATTTAACTTCCACCTTAAACTGCCACGACAGCAAAATGCTCGCTAACACTGCTTGCTCAGTGTTTGAGCATTATGCATTTGTATTTGCAATCAAATATTACATAGTAAGAATTTATCAGTCAAAGCCTCAAAGAGGTTTTTTTTTCTGCAGAACAGTAGATTTTGCCAATAATATATTTGCACCTTTACTTGAGTAAATCTGCATTTTGTACTAATACACGTAAGAAACTAAAATGTAGTATTTCTACTTTAACTTTTGAAAAGGATGAGAATGCTTCTTCCACCGCCGCAGTGCAAGTATGCAGACACAGGTGTAGGTAAGTGGCTAATTAGACACGAGCTACCATATCTATCGAAAATGACAGCGTTCAAGAGTTCTACAGACATAGAAAATGGTATGACGCCATCTCAAGGCTTTAATTAATACGTACGTCTCTCCTAGGATAAAAACAGCACCGTGCTCCTTGGAGAATCTGTTTATATTTACTTCAAATTTCAGTGGACCCAGTAACAAAGAGACATTTAGAAGTATCACAGCAGGAAAAGCGCAGCTGAATATAATAAAATTAATAACAGGCTGAATTAAAATTTTACTGCTTTGGTGTAAGACCGTATTGCAACACTTGGAAAAAAAAAAGAGTAATTGTTTGCCTTCTCTATGACAAATCAGAGTGTGCTGTGAAGAAACGTGCAGAAAACAAGTTCAGACATTATATCAAAGCCAAAGACAAAACATAGCATCTTTTCTTTAACCCAATTTAGGTGTTAAAGGGCATGTATATGTGAAAGTCTCTACATGCCCACTGTGTGCTACTGTGTAGCTGTCTGTGAGCTTCCTTAAAGCCAGAGGATGACTTAGGGACAAAACTTTGCACAGTCTAGAAATATTGTCATGTATCAGCAATGGAAAAAAAAACATTAATACTAGACATTATTGCAAGCTACTGGATTTACATCCAGATGAATAAAGTGATTTTCAAAAGGATATATCACACAGAGTGGAATAAAAAGGTTGAGAGGGGTTTGAGTTCAATAAGATGAAAAAGAAACCATGAGACTAAAAAAAGGAAGTCACAGATTTTTATTGGAAAGCGTCACAATAAAGTATGCAAAGTAGATCACATAATGAAGTCTGAGTTGAATATGACTCGCTACAAAGAAGCAAAGCCTCTCCATTTTTTTTTTTCTTAACCCCTGTAATCTGGCACGCAATAATTTAATGCATCAATCCAAAATCATATTTCCTCCAAGTCAGAATTCATGTGGGATGCAAATCAGACTTGCCTTTCTACTTGCAGATTAAAATGACACTGATATCAGTGGGCGCGAGATTGAGTTTCCTGAATGAAACAGGAATAAAAATCCTGTCTGCACTGTGAAGTGGAACACAATTAGTTATTTCACAAGCATTTGGAAAAGTGTATCGATGCTCAGGTGGATAAGGCTAATGCACCGTGTTCAATGCAAAGGTAAGGCATTTCAATAAATTTATTACATTTTTTTTGAGTCACGCTTCTTTAAAAATTCATCCTGACTCTATTGATGTTGGAAACAGCTGTAAAGTAAAGGAGCCTGAAGCCAACTTCTGGATAACTTGTGCAAACCTACGTGCACTGAGTTACAGCTACACCAGTCACCCGAGAACACAGGATCCTTTCATGGGGTTTACGGCACTGAAATAAGTTCAATATGAGGGCTGCAAATAATATTGTTTTTTTTTAACCTGCAGTTATTTTTATGCTTAACAGTTTAGTTTGTAAAAAGTGAAAATATACTGAAAAATGCTTATCACAGTTTCCTAGTAGGCTTGGGTCGGTGTCCGGTTTTACCGGTCCGGTCCGGTACACAGGCTTAAGCTGGCTTAACTTTATGCAAATCAGCTAAACCGTCATTTGTCATTATGTGAGATCCTGGCACACTGAAAGCATACAGCAGCAGCAACATGTGCTGACACCCAACGGCCCGATGACGTGCATAAATCAAACTCGTATTGCGTTAACAACAAGCAACAAAACAACATGATTAACATATTATGATGTTTGATTAGGCTGTAGAGGAAAATGATGACAGCCAGACCATGCACGCTATTCAGATTAGACCTCAAGCTGCACAGCGCCGTGTGATGTCATCAAGACAAGCAGCCGTTACTATTAGCTGTTTGGATCAAGAGGAAGGGGGTTCGCTATCATTGACTACCTCTCATATAATTATTGTTTCTGCACTGTACAGGTTGTGGTGGTTCCAAAAACGTTGGAAAACTTCAGGTGGTCGTGTCTGTGTCCATAACATAATCTCGTGGTGCATAAAGTCGTGTTGCAGGAGCTCCGTGGTATTTACACACAGCAACAGTTGTTTTCAGCGCCATGTCTGATTCAATGTCCAGATATCAGGATGTCAGGAGAAGCTCAACACTGACTGGCTGCCGCGACACAAACACTCACTTTAGTTGGCTGAGTGACATGTGACACCTAGTGGCGAAAGTCCGGTATACCGGTCTGGTCTGATATTTGGCTTAATACCAGACTGATCTGGAAATTTTTCACACCGACCCAAACCTATTCCATGGAGCTCAAATTGACGTCTTTAATTGCTTCTTTTGTCCGACCAACAGCCCAAAACCTACAGACTCTTCATTCAGCATCAGACACGACAAAGAAAATCAGCAAATCCACACAAGGAGCTAGAACCCACAAATGTTGGACATTTGCCTTGTATGAAAAACGACTGAAACGATTGATCGACTATCAAAAACATTGGCGACTTCATTTCTATTAATCAACCAATCGCTGCAGCTCTTTTAAACATCTGAGGTTAAGAAGTACAGCATGAGCTCTGGTTTAGGATACTGCGTGACTGTAACAAAAGCATTTCCTGGGTTTCATTCGAGCCCAATTCTAGTTATAAATCATTAACTGAGATTCAGCGAGCATTTCAAGTCACAACAAATGATTTCAAAGACAGGAACGGGCTTTCCTCCGAGCACCAGAAACATAGACGACCTGGGTTATTGCTTCTGTATTTGGGATTAAGAGTGCCTCTCATAGACTGAAAAGCGCCAGCTACAACAAAGGGTGGGGGAGTTCATACAAGGCTAAGGGTTCAATGCAAAGTGTAAACACTGTCACTTCATACTAACTATTCAGGCTGTTACTGAAGCACAGAAATAACAAGTAACCAAGAGGTTCACTCGGTGATGACACGATACAGCAACACAGGGCTCTGAGTTGGCAACAGGCTGAAGAGGAAGGGTCTGTATTCCACTGACACAAGCACATATGGGTGCATATTATGGCTAAAAGTATCAACACCTAAACCTGTGATCTATAGGGAATACTGGATTACGATAGCATTTGACACATCCCATTCAGAAACCTACAAAAGAGTTGTGAACAACATAAGTGCAGTCGATTTCCCTATTATTGCTTTGCTCTTGACACTTGGCATTCTGACAGAGAGGCAGAATCGAGCACTAAAATAAAATCCTACTGTAAACATGAAACAAGGCAGAGTTACAGCATCCGAAGTTTTAAATATTGACAGAAAGATGTGGAAATAGGGAGTCTGACTGTTCAGTGAAAAGCATTTACGATAACAGGCAAGGACTTAAACCTCAGTCAGTACGTTTACATGATGTTTAAGAAAGCTGATTTATTGTGTCAGTCCGGCTACAACCGGACTTTTAAAATGCACGTAAACATGATGGTCTGACTGAAATCGCACTAAGCTGAATTTCTCAAAGCTGAGTTAGCACATCAGATAATGCAACTCGAATTAACGTCACTCCTGCATGCACACACGTCAAGCGGACTTGGACATGCCTAAGCAATCTGCGCTTGATCAATAATCCCGGCGTCGGTCTTTGACCCAGAACTCAGACAGCATAAATTTGTAGAAGAAAGCTGGGAAGAAAACAAGACTCCCGTGAGCATGAGGGGTGGTGTGCATTGAAACTGTAGCAAAGGTAAAGCACAGCTACGACGTGCACAGCACCGTGAAGTTGTCCTTGTTCGTCGTTCAACACTGATTCCACTAGCCACTTGCTAACTTGTTTGTAGCTTGTTTGGCTAACCGGGAAGAAAGTCCAACAGGAACCAGCTCAACGGGGCATATCACCGCCTACCGCAGCGGAACCTGACAATAAATCCATTCTCCCTCAGCGCTTGTTCACTACAAGGACCGTAGTTCAATTAAATGGCAAAATTGAGCTACAACCGTAGCTTGACTTAACTCTGCATGTAAACGTACTGAGTGAGTGAAAACTTCCACACAGGACAGCAGATCCTGCTTTAAGACAAGCGAATGGCCCAGCAGCCTGTAATGCGGCAGGCCTCAACATGATATGTTTTGTTCCGTGATAAGGAATATTCAAAGTCTGACTAAAAGGATAAAAACATTTCACAGAACCATGTTATCTCTGCCAAACTCCATCCTCATAAGGTAGATAACTGTAAAGACACTTAATCAATAAACCAGCAATAACCTGCGACACAGGTCACTTCATGAGGCCACGACATAATATGTACATAACATCTGAATATCTTATTCTATAAACTCTCTTGGTCTTATAATTGTTCTCTCACAACTTTACAAGTAACATTCGCACAACGGGTTTATCTACATGCAAGAGCGACCATTCAGCAGTAACTAAACGACAGTGATGTGAACAGCAGCCTGTGACCGTGAAGTCAAATAGATACTTTTATACATTAAAGCAGAGAAGGCTAGGAACGAAAGGATCAGTCTAGCCATGTCACAATTCACAATTCATGCTAAATAGGCGAAAGGGTCAAACAGAGGAGATTCGCTCTGTGGCCTCACATACACTTCTCAGTGTTGGAACCTTGCCCGTCACTTAACACCAGGACATGTTTCAGAGGTTACACCTATAAATGTACACAATAAATGACAGAATTATTCTTCTGGGGAGTATGCTCATCCTTAAAGGGCAACACCGATTCTGATAATAAAGAGTTTTTTTCACATTTTTCCAGCAGATGGTATCAGATTGGCGAAATGTATTACGACTAAAATGCTTTACAGGGCAAATCTTCCCAACATGCCAGCATGTGCGAGGCCACAGATTACAGTGTATATGCGTTCCACTTCCTACTCTACTGTTTGTTTCTGTTGTGTTTGAGCGTGTGCATCAGTGGCATCATTTCTCCTGCAGCAGGGCGGGGATGTTGATGTTCCAGCCGATGGCCTGTCGGTCGAAGCCGCAGGTGAACAGGTTGCACGACTGGTTCTCCTCATTCCACGCTGTGCAACACACCATCCGCCTGTGACCCTGCACACACACACACACACACACGCACGCACAATAAAATTAGTAGTTTTAATGATGCTGACTGACGGATCAAACCTGCCACTTTGTTCCGGTCCTCACCATTCTGTTGCTGCGCGGAAGTCTGGCCAACCTCACTCCGCTCATGTCAAACAGTCGGACCTGTCGATTGTCGTGTGGCAGAGCGATGATCCGCTGGTTGGCAGATACGCTCACCCTGAAAGACAGATCAAGTTACTCTGAATCTGGGCCAGATTTTTTTAAACTACTTAGTAGCCTATGAAATCCCACCGTGCGACTGCAGACTGCAGAAATCACTAAAGCACAAATGTACTTTATGCTTTAACTTTCCAGTTTGCACACAGCTTCACATTGAGGCATTCAGGGCGACTTGCTTCTGTTTAGGAGAGGAGTTTCTTGGCTGTGGTCGTGTAGAGCCGACTGATAATGGAACATATTCATGTGTGCCATCATATTCAGCAACATATTCATGCATGCTTGTGTTTAATCTATTTAATTTATCATTTAAGGGTGTTTTCACATGAGGCACGATTGTTTTGTACCCTGCCCGAGCATGATTGCTCCCCCTCCCTCCTCTGGCCCGCTTTCACATTAGTAATGTCGTCCCCATCCCAAGCACGCTTGCATGTGCACATAGTTCCATACAGTAGGAGGCAGTATGCACATAGTTGGTTCGCAGTCCGTAAATACACACAAAGAAGAAAAAAAAGCAACTACTTATTTTATTTCAAGCTAACGTAATGGATGAAGCAGTGGCAGAAGAAGAATATGTTTTTAAATGAAAGTATTAAAATAACAAGCTAAAATTTTCCAGCTCCTTCCTTACGTGCATGTAAGTTAACCGCCGTGTCATGATTGCAAGGTGAGAACAGCTGTGCGTTGTGAAAAAAACGGAAATACTCTGATACAGCCTGTCACATGGCTGCCCACTTCCTTGTTTGGACATGGCTGCTTTCACATCTCATGCGTACCGTGCCCGGGTATACGTGAATCCTGCCCGTGACCTTCTCAAACGTACCCGAGCACAGAACGCTTGTGTTCACACTTATTCAATGATCTGGACTTTAAGGTCAAGCGTGCTCGGATCCGGGCCCGGGCCCCTAGTGTGAAACCACCCTCAGCACCAATTCTGATTGACTAATTCCATCGAAATCACTTAAGTATTGACCAATCACGCAAAAATCCATGTTTTTCAATGACTTGCGATGATCATCAGCCCATATTTGATTTATAATAAGTCGAACAATATTGCCTCAGTGTCAGTCTCACAGTAATTTCACTGTCCTTCTCCACCTCTGCGAAGAGCTTATTTGTTATTTTATATGTTTTTCTCACAGAAACAAGAACCTGGCTCTAGTCCAGTTATTACCCTCGCGTCACCTACCTGTTCACAGCTGAGTCAGTGCGGATGGTTGCTATGGGCGACCTCATGTTCTTCAAATCCCACACCTTGACAGTGCGATCATCACTCCCCGAAACCACATTGTCGCCCACCGTGAACACTGCAGACGTCACCGTGCTGCAAAGTAATGGACACACACACAGAGAATGTACGTGCATAAGTGTTTTAAGTTCTCAAAACTCAGGAAAGAAAAAGTTTCAGGAGTGAACATTTATTTATATCCAGTCTGAAAACCCTCTCCCACAGTAAGTGTAATTACTCATACACTTCAGATGAGAGAGATTCACACATGCATCACAGTGATTTGTTAAGATATGTAATGAGCATTGACACCACTTGAACCACAGACGATGTATCAGGTACAATAACCGAGAGCTCACACAGTGTTATTTCCTGATTTGAAAAGAGATTCCAAAACGTTACAAGGTGACACCTCTCTACTGGAGAAGAAGAAAATGCAGGAAGGATCACACATCACACTTAGAAATGTGCTGCATTCCTGTCACACTGATATAGCTGTCGGAACAAGTTGATGGGTTAATGACTTCAAAGTGTTCCCACCATCGAATGCGTCGGAGCTGTTGAGATGCTGTGAATGGCAGTTTTTCCGCTTTGCTCTTCCACTGATTTACAGCCAGTCTCCTGTGCTGTTCAAGCACTTCATGACCATGTTCAACAGAGCCCACACTACACAATTACAAAAGACGCACAAAAAATACATTAAGATGTATTCTGCCATGCTAATCGAAAATTGTGATCCAATTAAAATATTTATGGGATAATTATATGGATAAAAATATTTTAATTGTTGAGTAAATGTATGATGGTTTTTTAAACCATGCTCCTAACTCCTTGTTTTAAGCAGTGACCAGTGATTACCAGATCCAAATTTCCCCCAAGGTTTTTTTTAACTGAGCAGAGAAAACTGTACCATGCAGCCATTACAGTGGCAACTTAAAATTCAAGTTTTCACACCTGATGACAGTCAATGCTAATGAGTATACCAACCTACATGAGGTCTTTGACACATTTTAATATTATTCAAATTGTGAAATGTGAATGAAATTCTGTGTACTGGTGGCATTTTTGTATAAGGGGCCCGTGAGGCCAAGCCCCACCAGAGGGCGCTGTTGTGCTGGGGAATATTATTGGCATTTTTATGTCAAACACAACTATGTCCTAGCAAACTCAGCTTTGCATACTTCATGAAATGTTGCAATTTTTGATCATATTTCTTCTCTAGAGGGCCAGATTTGATGATGTGAAAATGCCCAAAGATCAACAGTCCTTCCTTGCATTTTTTTTTACCATGAAAAGTAAAAGGTCCGCCATGTTGACCACTTAGCATGGCCACCTCGTAGCTTGCTTTGGTGGTATTTTCATTTGTCTCGTGGGCCCGCGTGAAGAGCAGCTGTTGTGAGGCAAAGACAGCTGCAAGTTGTTTTCACTTCTTTTGCTCCCTGACAGCTTGTCGTATGCATTAGCATGTTTTGTCTGGTAATATCTCTTTACATGTGATTCCTTATTCGCAGCAACAGTCTTTTGGCAAAGTAGGCTAACAAAACTGTTAAGATTTTAGTTTAAAAAAAAATATTGTAATTTCCATCTCTCCTGGAAGCGGCGGCCCTTAACATCCACTTTCCTCTCCTCATCTACGGTCCCCAAGGCAGAAATTAGCTGGCAGGCGTCCCAGCATGGGTCACACAGCCACAAAGCTACAAAGTTGTGCTGCCACCATTAGGTGAAAAGAGAAATTGCATTTTAAACCTGCATTATATTGTTCATTTTGTTTGACAGTGCTGGTGGGCCATAAATAATATAGATTAAGATGAAAGCTGTGGGCCGTATAAAATCTGCATCGTGCAATGATTGGCCCTCGGGTCGCACTTCGGACATGTCTGGTATAGATGGACTGTTGGACTTTTACAGCAAGGTCATAGAGAAGTTTGCGCACATAAAGTACCGCCGAGCCTCATCTCTCTTCAGGACGTGAACCTCATGGGTGAGTCTAATTTATTGTAAACTTATTCTTCAGTATTAGGTTGCCATTAGCTGTGACTGCTGTATTGAGGTGTTGGTTTGAGCATGACACAAGTTTGACACAGGTCAGGAGGCGATTTAATGGACTTGTTTTTAGGTTAAATCATAATTTGCATATTGCTGATATTTTAGAGGAGTTGGGAGTATGAGTTAGTGGCTATGAGTGTGTGTGAGTGTGTGTGTGTGTGTGTGTGGGAAATCCTCACTCAGCCTCCCTAAGGGAGCTGTTCACTTGTCTGCGGTGTCTAAGTGGCTGTTTGACTGCAGCACATTGTGTGTGGCAGTCTCACGGTATAGGCTGCCATGTATTGGCTGAGCACCGTTCGTGGCATGAGTTCTGCATTGTGTTTACTGTCCTCATGTCGGTGTTGTTTCGATCTTGAGTAGCCTGTTTGATGTTGGGAGGTATTTAATACTGTCCTTTGGTGGTGCTGTTGAAATGGTGAGATACGTCGCGTATCTTTACTGTTCGAGTGATTTTAAATGACATTGTTCTGCTGGAATTTTGTTACCAATGGTGCTGTGATCCCCTCTCTCACTTACGTGCAGTTTATTTGTTGTGCAAGTAAGGTCATCAGATTTTCTTGTGTAAATATTGGGTGGCCTCACCAGAATTTTCATACTGCAATCCTGCCTATTATTGCTTAATGACTGAAAGGTGCAAATCTTCATTCTGTTGACCTTTAGTGGTAGAAGTTCTCAACACTGTAGTAGCCCAGAACCTACGAAAACCAAATTAAAGCTCCAGAAAAGGCCTTTTGCTTATTAATTAATAAATGCATTTATTTATTTTTTTTAACATTTCATATCTGCTGTAGGATATCCTACATAATCGGAAGGGAAGGGTGAACTAATGGATATTCAACTGATTGAAATCTGCAACCTAACCACTAGATGACACTAAATCCTACACACCGGTCATTTAAAAAACATAAAAAAGGTGTCCCTCTTGGAGTCTAGGTCTAAGACAAGTGTAATTTCAGCCTTCATACAGGGAAATAACAGGTAGAATACAATAATAACTGATGCCACAACATGAAAAAAAACTGCTACTGTATATCATATCAGCTATGTTGGGCCCATTAGAGGCAGACGTGCTCTTTATATGCATTCAGCATCCCCCTCCCCCTACGCTCTGCACCCTGGTCCAACCAGCCATGATGCACTGCTTCACATATTAGCACTAAGGTCAGGTCTGGACATTCATTTAATAGACTTTTAATATTTTCGATCTACTACTGGATGTCAGTTGCTTCTGTTAGGGTTTTTTTCTTCTCCCTTTGTGCTCATTCATGGAGGAAAGCTTTAAAAAAAATGGTTCACTGATTCTTGATAAAATTAGCGTCGAGTATCTCCTCGCACGCAAGCATTCAGAGCAAAGTTCCTTATTTAGTTTCTTCTAAAAACTGGCTTCCCTCCTAATTCAAATTGACACGGCATTAGGGCTGATTAGTGGACAAAACTTTGTCCTATTAGAGATGCCGAGGCTGAAGGAAACGGCTGTATCGTTAGAGGCACCTTCTGACATTGCAGGGTACGGCCCACCTGGGAAAACAAGAGGCAGAGAGGTAGAGAGAGAGAAGGAGAAGGAAAGATAGGAGGTGTGTGGGGAGAGTAATCAGACAAGGTAATTGATTAAAAGGTTGATTAAGGTTAAAGGGTTTTTAGAATGGCTGGTGAGGAGGGAGGGGAGTATTCAGTGTTACTTAATGGCATCTCTGAAGTGTGTCTGACAGCCAAGGTCAAGACTCCCTGCCATTAGAGACTTAGAGAGGTGGGAAGGAAGACACACACACACACACACACACACACACACACACACACACAAAGAGGGAATCACGGGACGTCTCTGCAGTCCAAGAAGTACGGGCTGAATTTTCTCCCTCACAATAACGCCAAAAGGTTTAGATCCAAAAAGGTTTCACACAGTTTTTTTTTTTCTCTGCAGCATGATTTCGAGAACTTTCTGAGAAATGAGGGCTGCCACTTCCGTTTGTGGTTATCTGTTCCCAAGTTTTCCTCCCCAAACTTTTTTGACAGCTCACACCGAGGTTATATTAGAATGTGAAAGTTACAGGTCACATCTTTTGCTTCAGCTGCTACAGTGATACAAAACATTTTGCGCAATTGCCCCCTTTGTCTTTACTGACACGAAAGCCGTTACGGTCAGTTGTATACCCCAAAATGAAATAATTACATGAATCATTTGTATTGAGAGATTTGGCCTTGTTGTATTCAATGCTAAAAAAAAGGGATTTGAAAGAAAAGAAAGAAAAAGAAAGACATAAGAAAGCAAAGAGCAAAGACATGTAGATACATGAGAAAAAGTGAAAACTGCTCTGCTGTGATGTGGATAAACTAGGATCTTACATCTGAGATATCTGAGATGTGTATGTGTATGCAGTGACATATGTCACTGTACCATTTTTAAAAAATGCTGCAGTTATCACTGTATCCCACCCATTCGATCCACTCCCAGACCCCACACAAAAGAATTAGCTGTTTTTTTTCTCATAGTTGAGCTCTTAAAAGGTTTATGTTACTCCCTTTTAATGACAAATAGCTGTCGCTTCAGAGGTGTCATGCCAATTTTTGTCATTATCGTGCAATAGTAATTATTTTATGACTGATAATTTTTTCTTTTCTGATATTTTATATTTCTAACACTTACAAAAAAATCTCAAGTACCCCCTGTAGTACTTCAAAATACCCCTAGGGGTTCGTGTACCCCTATTTGAGAACCACGGCTCTAGAGGATGTGAGACGTCTCTGTGTGTTACTCTGAATATCAACTAGAGTTTCTATGACACTGCAAAGAAGTCAGTTCTCAGTTCACACCCATGTCTGTTCAGCTAATACAATATATGTACTGAAGGCTTTATTTAATAAAAGGCATTAAGTTTATTTTTTGCAAAACAGAACCAATCACTACACTGACGTGTGGTTTCAGTAAATAATTTCCAGTAGGAAACATATTGCTATCACTAATTATAGCAGACTACAGAGGACTGACAGAGAGCCTTCCCACATGGAGCACTGACAGTCACCTGAAACTCAATGTCAGCAAAAGCAATGAGCTTGTGGGGAACTACGATGCAACAAACATGCATGTTGCTGCAAAGAAGCTTAACATACACATGGATGCTTCACACACATCTTCAGCAGAGCAGCAGCAGCACTGAGGATCTAAATAATCAGCACAGTTTCAAGGTAAACACCAAACACAAGTATCACCGATTCAGTATTCAACCAAATGTGACATATGGTCACCCTATCAGCCAGTAAAGTGTTTTTTACAGAACATTATGATGTGGCAGTAAAGTTGACCGTTGACCTTTTGGATATATAGAGTCATCACTTCTTTAGTTGATTCCACTTGTGTGTAATTTTGTTATAATTAGCTGTGAATCGTTACATTACAGTCAAAAATATGTTCACAAGGGCACTGTGACCTTGACCTCCAACACTTGGAGGACAAATTCTGATCATCCTTGGGTTCAAATTGATGTTTGCGCCAAATTTGAAGAAATTCACTGAAGGCACTCCTGAGATATCGCATTCACAGGAATGGGACGGACAGACGGCCTACAAACATCGTGTCTCCAGGCTCGACAGTCGTCTGTGCGTTGCGTAATAAACAATGAACTGCAGAAACATAATATTAACAGACTGATAAATGAGTGTGTTTGCAAAGAATAAACTGACGGGATAAATGGGTTTAAGAAAATACACTTCAAATGTTTAGAAAGAATTGCTCTACAAATATGAAACAAGGGGAAATCAAACATCTCTGCTATATAATGAAACAACTTGTTAACAACAAACAGTGCAAAACAAAAACTGTGAAAGCAGCACAGCTGTTGTCATCATGTCTTTAAGTCACACATGCTGCCTCGTTGTCATTTCTTTACCTATTATACATCAGTAGGGAATTTGTTCCTGCAATGTGGCTTTGATCCTTGTTCTCCTTCCAAGCGAGTATATAATGGCTGATGTATGAATTTATGTTAATACAAGGATTTGTACAAAGCACTCACTGGAAGTGAAGAGCATTAGCGGAATGCCTAAAACGTAAAAATGTAAATGAAACAATTAAGGTACAGTTGACTAAGAGGTTTCAGAGTGTCAGTTTTGCGGCAGCACAGCAAAATAACAGTGTCTGACAAACTGGTAAGTGCTGGTGTATTCCTCCAGAGACTCTTCTGTGTCTTCCCTGCATAATAACACCCCCCCTCGACACACAAACACACGCACACACGGGCAAGTCTGCAAACTACAATCGAATGTCTCCAAAACTCGATGTCAGGACAGACAAACTTGCCATGGCATTCCGTTTTTTGTAGAGCAAGTCTGCTGTCACTTCTTGTTTGTTCTCCGCCTTTTTGTTAGCTCATGTGCAGTTGTTATCACTCTGCAATTACGGAGGGGAGGCGGGATTGAGGGTGTATGCTGCACTTTTAGCTGCTGCGGTTCACTGTCAGGAAGTGTTAGCTATAATTGCCGGTGAAGACGGCGGAAAACAAGAGGCTGTCTTCTCTTCTGCTCTCAACCTCTTCTGCCGATTAAAGCATTCACACTCCCCTCTCCTCCACCGTTTCCTCAGGAGGGACGAGGAGATTATGCCATTTATGCAACGTCATTATGCCATATTGGAGAATCTGAAAATGTATCCAGAGAAAAGGCAGGGAGAGCGCAACCTGCTATTGTTGAAGAGTTTGGTTAAAATGAAAACTGCTCAGAAAGTTGGAAAAAGCACGGTGACGAGCAAACTGTATGCATTTAGATGATTGTTCATGTCACCTTTTACGATGAGACCCCAAACAAAGGAACACATACACATTTCACTGTATTTTACAAAACTCTTTGCTCCAATCCAAATCACTGTCATCATCTCTGTTCCTGTTGGACATTACAGCCAAAACAACTAGCTGATAACTAGATTGATGGGCAGTAATTTTTTAATATTCGAATGATCATTAACTTAAATAATAACAATAATAGTAAAATCATGAGACTATAATTTTTGGTTTCAAAAAAACCCCCAAACTGTCATTGTTTTTCCCTTGTTTTACCAGCATCTGGAAAAAACATGATAATGTCAAATATTGTGTTATTACATGCATCAGTAGTGTTGCATTATTAGCAGGCTCCAGTAAAACGTGTAGCAGCTCAGTGTTTTCCACACAAGGTCAGTATATTATTAAAAGTTACTACAGCGCTGTGAGAGTCAGAACATACTGCAGATTATAACGGCAGAAACCTGCAGAGATTTAAGAGTGTGAAACTCCTTCGAGAAAATAAACGAAAATGAGGTGCAGTGCAAACTCTGCCAGGTTAAGCTAACGTTAGCAGGATGGAGAAACTATATATGACGGTAATGCGTGTGCGCTGCACAGTCATTTGACAAGTGTTGATAAGTGTCTCTGACCACGGATTCATGGACAGTGTTTACAATTGAACAGCATGTGACGTCACCTGTTGTTATTTTAGCAACTAGAACATATAGAGAGCTGTTCTGCTGACTAAAGCAATTTTCGAATGATTGTCAAACAACGCTGAGCGACTAACCAAGAGCACTTTTGCTTGAAATGCCCATCCCTAGTTGATAGAG
>JAQLOL010000013.1:17991329-18002503 GCA_029783665.1 Naso thynnoides
AAGTGATAAATGCAACAATGTTGCAACTTTCAGCCCCCCAAGCGAACCGAGTCCGTTTGGTTAGGTGTGAAAGCGACTTTAGTGTTAGTTTCATCTGAGAGCATTTTCACATAAGGCCATGCTTTCCAGAGCCAACTTAATGAAACACCCCTCTGATACAGAGTGGTTCTATTTTTTATTTTTTATTTCTTCAATAAAAGAAAACTATAACGCTTCTTTTCTAGAGAAGCAGTGTTAGGCATCTCTCTCAACAGCTCAATGAAAGTAGATTCAAACTTATCAAACTATATTTACTCATTGATTTATTGTTTATTTTAATTTCCTGACTTGCAAATTTGTAAGGGTCATCAGCAAAAGAGGGGTTACACATTTTTATTCATTACGTATTTTTAAAAATGATGGATCATGGATAACTATTTAAATAACTAGTAAGACTTTTTAGTGTTCTTTTACAATACTCTGCCATACAGATGGTACATTGATAATACATTTATCTAAAACTCTCATATTTTCAAGTCTTAAGTGTCTGTCTTAGAGGCAGAATTTTCCAGCCACCATGGAATGATATACATAATTTAATTTGAAGGCAGACAGTCAGTTCCATCAATATTTTCCAATTTAATTTCCAAAGAACCAAAAATATCCGTTCAATGCACTGAGACAAGTGGAATACTGTACCTTTTGTTTTCAGAGCACCCTTGGTGGGGTCTCCCCCTTCAATAGTCTGTCCATCTCCGGTCAGACGCTCATTCAGAGAGTCAATTTCCCGGCGTACTGTCGTGTTAGCACAGTGACAGGGAATCAGTAAGCAAACACTGGTTAGTCATTCAGCACCTAAAGATCAATACAGTATGGTATGCACCCAAGAAATCATTATAAACTTCCTTGACTTTTTGATTAGTTACTCACATTCAATGTTTTCAATGTAGAGGTTTTCAAACTCGCGCTCAATCTGGCCAAAAAGGTCAAGAAGATTGTTCCGTAAGGAGAGGGGCAGCTTGGAGTCCTGAACACACAAATAACAAGATGTCAGTGCTTGAATAAAGCTGATAGTAAGCTGAAAATCATGTTTAGGAATTGGGAATCAAGCTGCTATAGGGAGCAGCACTTTTTTTCCCTCCAGATCCATTAAAAAAAAATGCTTAAAAATTTGAACCTTATGACCATTCTAAAAACTAATACGTTAAAATAAACTTCAAGCTCTAAAATGTTGCAGAAAGGCAAGATTACATTTAAAAACGACATACAGGTATCTCCTATATTATTGAGCACTATTCACAGAGGCGTCTGAGTGACTCACAAAATACACACCACTTAAACAAAACGAGAGCAACCCACCTATCCCATGTCAAACACAGCCCGTATGTTTGCCTGATTCAATGAGCCACCAGTTGCGTTTGTATGAAAACTCTGTGACATTTTAGGCTACATAACCACAGTACAACCCACAAACAACTATGTAACATCCAAGGTCCAAGCACTTTAACTGACTTACCTCCATGGCGAACCCCTAGATGTACCAAGTTATCAGCTGACCACTAGTCTACACCGGACTAGCATGCAAAGAGACATGAAGAGCTGCCATGAAAACAAAGGATTCGAAAGGCTGCGTTTGACAGCTCACCTTGAGAGCTAATGCTTGTTTATCTAGCTATCTAAGAGAGGAGGAAATTAAATACTCGACTATCTCTCTTTCTTCTGGCACACTCTCAAAACCAACACTTTGCCACGGTAACATTAACCCGCCTGCCCATTCTGTCAGCGGCACATGTCAACGCACTTTGTAAATTAGAAAGGAAAGAACAGGCAGCTCTTATATATTCAAAGCTGCTTAGCCGTGGGACTAAAACCGGCAGCGTACCCTGGCTACTAACGACAGCAATGAAAGTGCAGAGGAAAATGCATTCTGTGTGTGTTATATATACACAGGTTGACAAAGCCGTCTGTGTGTGTGTGGAGCTCATGCTGTGGGGGAGTAGACGTGGTACATAAGCAGAGCCAGCGTGTCGTTGCAATGACAAAAAGGCCTGGTGAAAAGACTAATCAGACCACGACAAGCAGCCCATATTAAAACTTGATGAGACAACAGGTCAGTGCAAGCTGAGCTCGGGATTAAGTGGCTAATAATTCAAGGACCTTGTCAGGCAGAGAAAGTAACGGCGAAAGAACTTCTATGGCCAAAACTACGCCTGTCAAGATAACTTATATTGTTGACAGGGTTAAGTCCAAGAGATAATTCAATCATGTTAATATTGTTGTTTTACAACCATTTGATGTAATGATAGGTGGACTATTCAAAATAAGAGAAATCTAATAATTCGAGTACACCCTCTCAAAGAGCGATCAACTGTCAAATTTAAAGAATAATCAGTCAGTGGAATGCATGAAAATATTAAAACATCCTGGATCAATAAACCATAGATATTAAGATTAAGAGCAAACTGCTTCAACATCACTAACATTTTTTAAATGACAGAGACACACGATGATACAATCTCAAACACTTGACTGCCACTCACATGTGAAAGATGAGTGGCCAATAAAGTCATTTTACAGCCAACTCCCACAAGTTAACAACCAGGATGTTCTTGATCAAACAGAAAAAAAAAAAAAAAGCTTTTATTATCTCAGCAATGGAGACGCTTGACAGTTTGCTGCGACTGGTTTGCATTGGCAAATACCTGCTCACATAAAGGTGAACGGTCTTCCCTTTCTTGGGGAGATAAATTAACTGTAGCTCCAATTTAAATAACCTGTTTGGATGCAGTTAATCACTAACTTAACTTAACGGCTGTGGTCACAGTGGAGTTCTTTGTTGTTACAAACTGAAATCAGTAACAAACATGCACAGCCACACCAGCCAGTTTTTAAAAGCTTAATGAAAACCTAGAGAACACTGGAACTTTGACTCGGGCAAATTTTTATTCAAAGTAAATTCTATCCTGTGGGAGAAACCACATCTCATTAACACACTGTAGCGTGGAGTTGCGGATGTCGCAACACCGGGTAAAAAACAATAGCAATGCTGCTCAACCGGCTGGTACTGTACTCTCATGACAGACAAAAAACATTGTCACACCACAACACGCTGAAAGTACAAATGCTAGTCCACACATAGCAGCTTTGTGGTACATGTATTTTGGGAGAGGATCTACAAGGAACAATGTCAGTCATGCATACGAAATACACTGGGATGTCTTATTAGCTGCATGATCACCAAAATGACCATGTGAAGCTGTCAGAGTGTGCTTACGTGTGTGTGTGAGAGAGAGAGAGAGAGAGAGAGAGAGAAGCATGGGTGTGTATCTCCCTCACCTGTCCCTCCAGCATGTCTCTTTGGATGCCTGGTGGCCTCTCCTCTGTGCTGTTGGTGCGCCGGATGGATAAACTGTGAGCCTTGCGCTTTTGCTTGGGGTGACGAGCAGCTGAAGCAGAGCCACTGCTGCTTCCGCCCTCCACAGGCATCCCTCCTACCTCGTGGGTGGCCCTGCCCCCTGCTCACCTCTTACCTGGGAAGCAGGTAAAAAAGGTCAGGTTCTCTAGTTGGCCGACGGTTGGGTCAGACAGGTCCGCTTATACCACCTGCCTGCAAAAAAAGGAGGAGAAGTTCAAGTCACAACGGCTGCAGTAACTGCTCAGGGTGAAAGGTAGCCTTTTCCTGAGGAGTCAAACTAACATTAAAAAAAAATCTCTGCACATTTTGCTGCTATATTTCCAAATCCTCCCAAAAGTCCAGCACTTCAATGTTTGAAGTAGGACATATGATAAAAAATAATAATAATAATATGAAGCCTGATGCAATGACCAACCATTTTTTAAATAAAACATCTCTTCAAGTTCATTCTCTTTGAATATTGAAATATTATTGTGGTAATTACAAATAAAATAGAAGGGAAAATAGACATGAGGTAAACAAATACCTTTTTTAAACGATATGACATTTGAAGTCCCAATTGACCTTACAGTCATAAAGTCCTTTGCTATTAAAAAAAATGCGTTAACCAATTTTAACGCTAAGCATTTCAGTTCAGTTTTGCGTCCTGGCCTTTAACTTACATGCAGCGACACAATTTGCTAATATGCAGGTTCACGCCATCACTGAAATGGCGTTGCGCCATTTTTATATACGGTTATACGGGCAGCTGTACAATGCTGACAACATGCTCAAGAGTCACACAGTTTAACTGGAAGTGCGACATGAGCGAGTACTCACGTAAATTACGTTCATATCCAATAACTGCTTCAATCAGATTTATATTGATTACGCCTGCTAAATAGATAGTCATAACTTTCATCGCAAGAATGTTTACACGAAACAGGAAGGTCACGTACCGCTGTCACTGCTTCCCTCAATTCATTCTCGCCTGTTAGCATTTAGGGTCTAAAACAAAATTAGCCAACACCTTATGCAGTCGCGCAAGCTAACTGCCATTTATCACCTTCACTGCGGCATCTGACGTTTAAACACAGCAGCTAAACGACTCACCGGAGGGGCTACAGTCCTCCTCAGTCGCTATAAAACCTATCAATTTGTAATTTATTGACATGTTTCATACGTATGACTTTGAAAGTGAACGGTGAGGACACGGTTTGGCTTGACAAGTATCAGCACATTAATCCAAATTTGACACATCACGTATTTTATTGGTACGCTTAACTTCCGGGTCATGTGGTTTGTGTTTGCACTTTCTTGGCCAATGGGCTTTCACACCAACACTGACGCGTCCAATGAAAAAGCACAAGGTAGGGAGTTAAGGCTAGGTTGTTCGACCACCGTATTCAGCCATAAAGCGTCGCAAACGAGCTCAAAATACGTGGTTTATCTACCTAACACAGGGAAATTCTTTTGTAAGTAACCAAAAATTGTATCGGTTTCTCTGTATGTTGTATATTTAGCAGACAATGCCTACTTATATCCAGTTGTCAGGCCTGGGTGGTGCAGAATGTTCGCTGTGCAGTGGTCTGATGGCGTGGTGACAATGTCTCGACAAAAACACGTAGTGGGTTAAAGTGGAACGGGACCCAACTTTTTCTCCCCACTGTTTGCTTTCATGTTAAAAATACTGAATGCGTCTAAGCGCATTTTGATGATAGCACGTTTTACTTGAGCAACAAGTATAATGCAGGACTTGCTCTTGTAGAGGAGCCTTTCTTACAGTGTTGTGGTATTAATAATTCAGTAGAGATTTAAATAGGCTACTTCTTCCATCCTAGAGAGTGGCCTGTTAACTCCTTGTGGAATTGAAGGACATCAGTTGTTAGTGCTTCAACAATTAGTCAGCTGATTTAACATTTAATGGACAAAATGTCAAACTAACAACAGTCTTGATAAACGATTAACCATAAATTAAGCACAAATTAAATTGCTATGACATGCAAGCTCCTTGCATGCTTTTCTCTGTTGTAAATTAACATTAATGTAATTAATGTAAACTCAACACCACTGAGTTTTTTTTTTTAATTTTAGGGGAATAGATCTATTTCAAGATGACATTTAGCATTCCTGGAACTTCTGCCTTTTTGCAGTTTTATTTGTATTTTATAGATCACTTTATTGTTGATATAGATCAGAAATGGCCATAATTATTAGTTACTCCCTCCATCGCACAGTAAAACCCATGTGTAATTTAGGGTTTGTTCATCCCTCCTTCAGTCCCCGGCGTACCTTCCGATCCGGACTGGGGGAAAGTCCTCTCCGCTTTTTACCGACACCCGCAGCTGCGGTCCTCGTGATTGGTTTTCTGTTTTGGTCAGGCCATGGTGCGGGGTGTGTGGGCGGTGCTCCGGATGGTGTCCTGCGACGGAGCGGCTGTATTGAAATCAAACGTACCTGGTCGAGCCGCTTTGTGCGTCAGACCTGTCCGCCCGTCCGTCGCTGCCCACCGCAGAGCTCTATCCAGGTAAGCCGGCACTCTGGAGGCTTCCCGCTTTGATTCCGAGGACAGACGAGCTGCAGGTTAAGCCTGTCGGCTGTAAGCTGGGCGATGGTGTTTACTGTGCTATTGTTAGCTGAGTTGTAGTAAAGCCTGTCTCATCAAACCAAGAGTCATTCCTTTATTCAAAAAAAGGCTTGCACTTGATTTTTTTGGTATATTTTTGAAAGTTAACACTTATCAAACTGTAGCATAAAGCCTGAGTATATTCTGTTGAATTCGGCTTAAATTAGTCTAAGCAAGCTGCACTCACTGCAGTGCAAACCAAGAAACGTTCACATTTTGTCAACTTGACAGCCAAGTTCATAAGATGTATGCAGTGAATGTGGCCTCACCTGAATGCTGAGTTAAAACCATTATGATGCTTAATCGTTTATGCATTTCTCCAAGCACACACAGGCTGCCAGCTTCTCAAGAGATTTCTTTCTTTTTTTTTTTTTTTACATCATTGTACATTGAAATCTGCGGGTTTTATACTTTAGATGAGAAAAAAGAAGCAATTGGAACAAATCTTCTTAAGCACTGGGAACTTGTTATGGGGATTTGACAGTATTTTCCTTATTGTTATTCTGGGGGGAAAAAAAATATTGGATGTGAGGAAAGTTTCATTTGCCCACTCATTAACCAAATAGGCCTCTTCAGGTTCATTAACACTTGATATGCTTTATGTAAGAGGTTAAGATAAGATGAAGACCTTGTAGTTGTTCCCAATACCCCTTAAAATATTGAATAACAAACAGCATTAACTGAGAGCTAGCCACATTGTTTTCTCTCTAGTGTCCTGATTGAATATAATATTGAATGATATGCTTATTTTCTGTACAAATCTTAGCAAATGTAATGTTACTTTAAGCGTTTGGTATTTGAACAGTGTCCACATACTGGCTGTAGACCCTCCATGATGTCAGATTTGAGATGTTATACATTTAAATATTTTATTAGAAAAGACGACCAAGATTCAAAGAGAAGATTGAGCAGAAGTGCAGGTTTAAACGCCGTAATAAACGGATCATTTAACAATTTGAAATCTTGCACATTTTTTTAACGGTAACAAATTGTAGGGGAGGCGCAGCACACAGTGAATATCTTTATCACTTTTTTGAGTATGTTGAGTGTGATAGTTCCACTCAAACTAGGTACTAACGAACTATCTCATTGTCTTTCTCAGCCTGTGGAATTTGTTCCTTAACTGCTACAAATTTAAAAGCTCTTCTTTTTTTTTTTTTTTGTCAAATACGACCGACTGTGTTCAAAGTGTTATACTGCAAGTCTGTTGACGTGAATGCACATAAAAACTGTGAAATGTTGTGCGTCTCCTCCACCAACTGTGCACTGCAGTGAGGCGAGACAGCTGCAGTCTGCAGTCAGAATGCCTGAGATAACCACAGATCACCTGGACGACAAGCAGGTACAGCTGCTGTCCGAGATGTGCATCCTCATCGACGAGAACGACCGCAAGATCGGAGCGGACACCAAGAAGAACTGCCACCTCAACTCCAACATCGACAAAGGTACGCGTTAAACTGCACTCACTTGTCTTTGTCAGATTGTCAGATTTGTACAGATTTTTTTTTTTTTTACTTCTTGTGAAATGTTTGTTTTACCAGGTTTATTACACAGAGCTTTCAGCGTCTTCATTTTCAACAGTGAAGAGAAGCTGCTCTTACAACAGCGGTCTGACGCCAAAATCACTTTCCCAGGTCAGTTGACAGATCTTATGGTTTCCAGTTAAACCACTATTCCAGAAACCCCAGTGACCCATTGGGATAAACAGTGCTGTATGCAGCATAAGAAGAAAACTAAACACTAGCAGTAAAATGCACATTTTGAAAACTTAGTGGCCCGGATCGTAGGATAACATTACAGGCTTTTGCCTCAGCTGTAATATTATCAGTGTTAGGGATTAAACTGTTGGTCAAATAACTGATCAGCACTCCTTCTGCGTTGATGTCTTTGGCTTTGGACTTTGGTCGGACAGATTCAGATATTTATAGACGTCCCTTCAGGCACTGGAAACTTGTTAACTTGCTAAGCACTCTGTGTAGGTGTGTTCAGTGTGTTAAGCTTCCGTGTGTGTGTGTGTGTGTGTACAGGCTGTTTCACAAACACATGCTGCAGTCATCCTTTACACACTGACAGTGAGCTGGAGGAGACGGATGCAATAGGAGTGAGGAGAGCTGCTCAGAGGAGACTCGAAGCTGAGCTGGGAATCCCCATGGAGCAGGTATACTGTGTTTGCCTGTGAATCCTGGTTTCTGCTTTTAATGTAAGAGGATGTTTTTCAGGAATATGGAGATTTTTTTCTGTGAGACTGATCTCCTTTGTTTCCCTGTTTTCTCTTCAGGTGACACCAGATGAAATGACGTTCCTGACAAGGATCCACTACAAAGCCCAGTCAGATGGCGTATGGGGGGAACATGAGATTGACTACATCCTCTTCATGCAGAAGGTAGCGCTATAAAATCTGTCAAACTTAGAGTTAAGTCGGAGGCTATGTTTTATCTCTCTTTTTAAAAAAAAAAAACAACCTAGTGATCTTTAAGCATGATTCTTTGGCCAGTGTTCCTAAAACTGCAACTTTATTTCCGGTGCAGATAACCAACAATTAGATCTCTTGTACATTTGTTCAACAAAAGAAAAATGAAAACATGTTATTTTAGTTCACATCATACATATTGATCTAATCCAATCCAGATTTATTTATAGAACACAGTAAAAAACAAGAACACTTGACCAAAGTGCTGTACAATCAAACAAACACTGATAAAACAATTAAAACATGGTCCCACAAAAACACATCCAAAAAAAAAAAAGCAAAATCAACTCAATAAAAACAATAGAAAAATAAAAACAAAGCCATCAGGATAGTGTCATCGTACTGTGTTAAAAGCTATATAAAGGGGGGCCCGGTGGCACAGTTGGTTGGCCCCATATTTACTGAGGTTTTGTTCTCGCTGCAGTAGCCACGGGTTCGATTCCACCTGTGGCCCTTTGCTGCATGTCATTCTCTCTCTCCACTGTTTCCTGTCCTCTCTTCAGCTGTTCTGTCTGAGAAATAAAGGCACAAAAAGCCCCAAAAATATCTTTATTTAAAAAGGTAAGTAATAAAAATGTGTTTTAAGACATGATTTAAAAATCAGCAGTGTAGGGGCCAGCCTAACACGCAACGGCAGCCTATTCCATAGTTGGCGTGTCAGCATAGTTTGTGGGACCACAAGGAGCGACTGATAAGCTGACCTGAGGGACCATGAAGTTATATAAGGTTGCAAAAGGTCGGACAGATACACTGGCGCCAGCCCGTGAACTGCTCTATAAGAAAACAACATTTTCGTGAAGGGGAAGCCAGTGGAGGGGTTACGTGCTCTTGCTTGCGTTTCTTGTTGAGACAATCGCTTCAGCATTCTGCACCAGCTGGAGGCGTGAAAGGGATCTCTGGCTCACACCAACACAGAGCGCATTACAGTAATCAAGCCTGGATGTGACAAAAGCGTGTTAAACCTGTTCAAAGTCACTTATAGATAAAAAATGACTTGACCTTAGATAAAAGCCTCAGCTGGAAAAAGCTTTGAGTTTTTCTGCTCGTCCAGTTTAAAATCACTGTCCACTGTCACGCCCATATTTTTGCAGTGTCCTTTACAAATGGATCGCGGGTCCATGTGAGGGGTATTAAAAATATCTGCGCCTCAGTTTTATACTCATTAAAATTTAAAAGGTTTAGGGCCATCCAAGCTTTAATATATTTCATGCAACCAACATGGGGGCTGGAGAGAAAAATGTTTTGCCCGAGCTTTTTGTTAAAATGGTTTCCATGCCGGCGCAGAGAGGCTTGTGTTTGCATCTCACATGTGCAATACAAGGGTAGACCTAAATTACCATCAGGCTATATTTGGGTATTTATTTATCAGTCTTCATATATGACTTATTTAAAACCACAAAACACGAAAACAACAATAATCTAAGGAAACAATCATTTCCTTTTGTTCAAAGTTAAAGTACTCTTTACTATTATATACACTAGTGCAGTTAGGTGAACTGTGGCCATGATTTTTCTCCACGATGCCTGATGAGTACATTTTGAATGCAGCTGTAAATGTACAACTCAAACCTCACCCCAGCTTCTTCTGTCATCCTCTTCTGGAGATCAAGTTCAACTACAAAACTCCCTGAAAATAAAAATGTTTACAAGTGCTAACAAAATTATTTAAAAAAAAAAGGTTCATGTGACCCATGTTTGACTTTCCCACCAGGTACTTTGATTAGATAAGTCCCATAGAGCAAAAAATTAAGATATAATTCTTTCACCGAGGTCACATCTAAAGAAAATCACTGTCTTTAGTCACAGACTGCAAAGGCTGCCCACCATACGCAGCATGGTCAGCAGCCTGCACACTAGCATTATTAAAGCAATCAAAGCAATATTGGCAGTCAACATCAGACGACCTTATCATACATTAACAGTTGTCCACTGTTTCTGTAAGCTAGTGGTGGGGACTTGATCCTGCACTCCCACGGGAAATATCCCACCAAACACCATTTAAACGAGTCCTTACATAACCTGTCTGCATGACACATAATTACAGACATGCGAGATAAAAAGCACAATATGTCCCCAGCTCAGTCTTTTTGTTCATTCTGCATCAGTATAATCCGAAGACAAACGGCATTTGTGTACATTTATTTTGTGTCACAAGTACCTGCAACCAGCCTCCGCTGGCTGTCTGTGTTGTTTAGTGGAAAGTGCTCTGACAGTTTGCGCTTCCCGCTCAGGGTGTGCTACCAGTAGCTCATCCTATCAGACCAGTCTGATGAACTCAGCTTCACACTTGTAATGACGTGCCCCTCGCACAAACACTGTACAGTAGATCCTCGGGTCAGATGTGTGTGAGAAGTAGAAAAATTATCTGTATAAATGTGGTTAAATGTGAGTATAAATATCGATCAGAATGGACTATGACCAACAGCTAGCATCTGTCACTCAGTCCCGTGCATTTGCACGTTCTTCAACACAGTTAGCTGTTGACAGCAGGCTGACTTCACAGAGATACTTGTTTGAGTCAAGCTATGATGACAAGCATGGGAGCAGAGAGACTGCTAACTGCACAAAACACGACATACAACTAGGTGGCTTGATGTAACTTCATATGATTTAATTCAAATCATTTCCATGATAGTTATATCTTGATGGCGCCTGCTTTTTTTTGGGGGGGGGGGGGGGGGGGGGTTTGTTTCTGTTTGCCAGCA
>JAQLOL010000013.1:18009791-18027499 GCA_029783665.1 Naso thynnoides
ATATCACTCAATACCTTTATTATTATTATTATTATTATTATTATTATTATTATTATTATTATTATTATTATTATTATTATTGAGTACTGATTACGAGCCCTAATCCTGCTCCATTGTGAAAGTTATGCATTCACAGTTAGAAAATAAGTACTGACAAACTCTCCTTCCCGTCCTGTCCAAAGTGACACAATCAAGTGTTGAAAGAAAGTGTAAATACTTGTACGACAGGCAATGGCATTGCAAGGGTAATAATGACTTTTGATTTTGTTATACAGGACTATTAGCAAACAGACAATTTTCACACGTCAGCAACTCCTCTCGTTTCCATTAGTGGTTTCGACGGCAGCTGTAGGGCCAAGAAGCTCTTTCTGCTCACGTGAAAACGCACAGATTTGCCCTGCCGCTCAGAGTTCACTGTGTTGAACTCCTGGTGGCAGGCGTCGATGGTCTGAAAGCAAACATGGAAGAGCTCATAATGTTGTCTGAGTATTTGGAGCTGTCCAGTAAAGTGGCGGCAACTCTACCGTTGCACAAGGACAACCAAAAGAAAATCTAGGCATGGAAAAACATTTCTACCAAACCACGGATAACAGGTAAATATCCAAAATATGTAAAAAATTGCTGGTATTTTTTTTCTTGCTACAGCACGCAGCTGACGTAACTTGTGCCTTTTGTTGTACTGTTCTAACGCTGTGACGTTTACAGAAGCCCCTCCCCGTCATCGCCGCCTCAGATCACCTGCTTTCCAAGAGAATCCTCCAGCAGTGAGGCTGTTTTGAGGGCAGTTACCATGCAGCAGTGAGACTAGACCTTAACGCTGGTGAGCTGCAAACCATGCTGCATTTGAATGATTTGATGGTCAGAGAACCACTGAAACTGTAAAACATTGTGAGTCTCTCTGCGCGAGCTGGGCCGTGAGCTCGGCTATGAGAGGCTACAGTCATTATTTTGGTGACGGAACAGATAAACACTCACTGATGCGGTGGTCTGCTGGAGAGCTTGTTTGGCAAAACAGGCCACGTGGTTGATGATCGGGGAGAAGTTGGTCGGCCCGTAGAGTTTGACCTGGGGCAGACACACCCTGTAGGCCTCCACCACACCTTCAACGCCTGTTACACACACACACACACACACACACACAGAATAAATTCTGTTTCAATCTGTCTGATATTCAGTCTTATTTTACCCAGGATGCAATAATTTCTGAACATACCTGCACAAAATGGATTTGCTGGGTTGAAATTGAGAGGAAACTCGTGGGAAACCTGTTAGACAGACAATATGAAAATATATCAGGACTCTGCATTCCTAAACCTCCATGTGACCTTTTCCAGTCTTATCCTAACGTATGCATTTGTGGTTTTAAATGTGAAACCAGGTCGTACCTGCCATGTGGGAGGGATTTGGGCTCCAAAGCCAAAGGCGGGAAACATCTTGTCACTACACACAAAAGACAAACAACATTCGTAAATGAGAATGTTTTTCTTTTTCCTTTTTAACGCAAACCACTCAGTAGACGCCTCATTGTTCCCAGTGAGGTCATACTTTGACAATTACAGTCAGATGGAAATTATGTTCATACATGCTTCTGTCATCGAGACTCATCAAGCTCAGAAAAGATTTCTCTGCATCTCACTGGGAACGTCTGATATTACTTCAGGAAACTGGCACTTACTTCACAAATGTGTTGAAGATCTGAATAAACTTCATCGCGTTTGACGAGTCACACGTACCTGTCATAGTCCTGGATGACATTACCCACTGACCAGATGGCAGAGAGGTACTCGTTAACGCCATTAGGACTAATGTAGTGCAGAGAGTCGGGAGACTTGGGATTGCCGTTGGAGCCTGTGAAGTCGATGGCCACCTGCAGAAACATTCAGGGAGTCAGCAGACATGTAGACAATGAACTGAAACAACACGCTGCAATAATAAGAAATAAAAATACATCAGGTTATTAGCTTTATTAGAGAGCCAATAATACAATTAATTTAAGAAATAAGCATTAATAGAGAAGAAAAAATCTTACAGTGAAGTTGATTTGACAGCCTCCAATGATATAATCCAGGAAGGTGAACTCCTTCACCACCTGAGAGTTCACATAAGAAAACACGTATTCTCAAAACCATGGTGCTGTTGAAGTCCACGTCCACAATACACCGGAAATAAAAAAAACAAACAAACAAAAGAAAGTACTGCACCTGGCAAAGCTTCACGCTCACCACACCTGAGTTCTTGTAGCCTTTCTTCTTCTGTTTCTTTTTACTGTTGATACACTCAAACTCTGCCTGAGGGCAGATCAAATCAACATGGGCGTACGTGTCAGTGCGAAAGGTTGGTTTTGATCTTCACTTAAACCAAAAGAAGAACAAGCAGCCTCAACCTGGTTTAAATTATCTTTGAAATGTTGGTTGTTTTCATTCAAACAATGTAAACAAACACACACGCGCACACACACACACATACCGGAGATGTTCGTGATGCTTCTTGGAAGCGCGTCATTGTCGTCTCAAAGGATCCAATTAGATCATGGGAGCCGTCGTTGTCATAGTCATAACACTCGACCTGAAAACAGGTCAAAACACACAATGACACGGCAACAAGAAAACCGTTCAATCTTTCACATCATCGAACAAACTCAAAGGGATTTGCCGACTTTCTTTCTTTTTGTTATTTGCCTCCCTTCTGCGCTCCAGACAAGCAGATAGATATCGTTCTTTCGACTGCGCGTGCAGTAACAAGGAAGAGACGGGCAGAGCTCGCCCTCTGCTAATTAGCTTAGCTTAAACACTGGTAGTCAATGGGAAGTGCTAGCCTGAAGTCATCCGATAAACCTTCCAACAACTCTAAACAGTCCCGTGTGCTTGATACGATTTGTTTAGTTACCACAGTATGCTTTTTTTTTAATTTGGATTAGCACTTTATGTAATTTTAGAATCAAATACATACCAGAGGGAAAGCAAAGGGCACATACACGCCCGTTAACATCAGAAGAAGAAGACACACCTGAACTACCACATAAAGTGCTAATCTGTGTCTAAAAAAAATAGCATAACGTGACACATAAACGAGTCACAACAAGCAAACAGGACTGTTGAGAGTTTTCGTAAAGTTTATCTGATGATTTTAAGTGGAGGCAGGCTAGCACTTCCCACTGACAACCAGTGTTTGAGCTAAGCTAATGAGCAGTGGGCGAGCTCTGCCCATCTCTTCCTCGTTACTGCACGCGCAGTCGAAAGAATGGCGTCCATCTTCTTGTCAGGAACTCGAAAACAGAGGCAAATAACAACAAGAAAAAAAAAAGCTCGCACATCCCTTTAAGGGTCAGTTCACCCAAACCAGAAAGAAGACTGCAGACATCGAATGTCTTAAAGGAACAGTCACAATGTGTTCAAAGCACAATCTATGGGTAAGTCAAAGTATTAAATACTCCTGAAAATTTCATTTACTTATGTTGGCCTGGCCTGGATGAATATTCTAAAATTGCGCGCGCACACACACACACACACACACAGACTACCAGCAAGGCCAGACGTCAGACTTTAAAATTTGAATGAACTGACCCTTAATGTTCACTGAAATACTGCAGGCAGGTGGAGAAAACAGAAGAAACAAAAACATGCAAAAGCCAGATTCAAAAGCGAGCAAAACTCTTGGTACTAATAGTGAACAGGACGGAAGCTGACAGTAAAATGGCTTCATGAGGAGTCCGACAAATGTGCTTTCTTTTGGCAGGACCAAGCCGGAGGGCTGGAGACCCTGCTGAGGCGGTGTCTAGTGGTTTGACCCCTACTCCATTCACACACTTCACCCGATAAGTGATGGTAAGATGAAAAGAGACAAACATCGTGAGGCTCCGGGCAACTCACTTGTACCGTAAGGCTGGAAGCAGCTTCGTTCCTGACATGTTTGCTTCAGAAGTTAAAAAAATACATGTCATCAAACTAGCACTAAACACACTCCAATGAGTATGTTTGTTTGTTTGTTTGTTTTGGAGATAGTCAAGAGAGTCAAAGCAAGTTTCTTCTAAAAAATATTTCAAGCAATGTCGTATTTATGTCATGACAATAAAAAGTGCTACTGATACAAAACCAAAACAAGCAATGCAACTGAAGGTGCAAGTGGCAGTTTAAACAGCAACATTCCTGATGTGTGAGAAGTTAGAGTTAAAATATGAAACAGAAATTATGGGTACTTTTATAGGTTTGTCCATGTCTCCTCCACAGAGGGACTGCAGGGGGATGCGAAAGGGTTTCCATGTTGGATTCAGGTTGTTCTTCACCACCTGAGGAAAGAATCAGAGCAAGTTAAACAGGAAATATGCAGATCCTTAAAGTCCACCTACAACCACACAACAGTTTTAATGGGGTTTTTTTTGTTTTTGGTTTGTTTGTTTGGGTTTTTTTGATGGGCAGTAATAAATCACGTTTTTTGGTGTATGTATAGTTTTTCATGATTAAGAAAGTACACGGGTTTTCCCAGAAAGTTTCAGAAATGTTTATATTATCTCAGCCGGCTGGAAGGGTGTGTCTGTGTCTGACTGACAGCTGCCGACAGGCCGAGCCTCTGCAGGGGAAGCGGGAGATAAAGTAAACTAACTTTTGCTGTCGCTGCATGTTGTGGGTAAACAACAGCAAGTTGTTGGGAGCGTTCAGGAGTGAAGAGCACACCGGCATCTGGCGGGACCAAAGTGATATTTGCAGTCTTGTTTACATGCTGCGTACCGTGTGTAGCTGAGAAGGTAATTAGCTATCTGGCCTGCAAGCTGACGTCAGCCTTGTATGTTTCCCCAGTGAATGTTCGTTAACAAGCGGAAGGAGGCGGGGCTTCACAAAGGTTCGACAGATAAGGAGACGTGAGCTGGCTCACTCTTGTGTTGCAGGCTGATGTCTGGCTCAGCGTGGAGTTTGCTCCGACTGTGACAGTACACCAACCTTACTGCTTTATGCAGCTGTGGTTTGGAATAAAGCTATCTGATTGGCTGCATGGAAAGTTTCCATCTACTGTATATGACACATGACGTGATTCAGTTTATTATTCACAAAATACGGAGTGTCAACATTAAGTCTGAGGAGATTATTTTCGACCTTGGCAGAACATTTGCTGTTAAAGTTGAAGCAGCTGTTTGGTGAGATCACATGAGGAGCTCGACAGAACACATCGTAGCTTGTTGCACTTTTCCCAACATAATGATCGGATTTTTCTTTAGGAGGATCTTTAGGTTGGGCAGGTGGGAGTGTGTTATTGTAAAGGCTGCGGTGTAGCACAGCAGGGACGGCAGCCGCTCCTGATTTCAAAGGGACTGTTTTCAGTGTTAGCTGACAGCTTAACGTCAAAAACAAACTCGTCTGCCCCATCTCATTTCCCCCCTGCCACTGAGCCGTACTCCTCCGTTTTGCACGTTCACGTTAAGGTGGACGGCTGTCCCGGTTCTTGTCGAGATAGAGGGGTAGGGTGACGTGTTCAAACGGAGATATTTCAGGGCCATGCTTCAAACGGACGGGTATGAGATTTACCGTGCAAATCACCGCAAGATCGCTGTGCGAGAGACAAGGGCGACCACAGACACAGGCACAGAAAGCCCAATGAAAGGGACATTTATGATCATATACGATGTTCTACAGTATTATCATGAGGAACGGAGCAGTCCTGAGCCGGAGCTTGCTCGGTGAAAACGGTTAAAAATAACAGAGGGGCATGAGCACTCAGCCAATCTGTCGAAAAATACAATCAATGCTCGTTTCAGGAGACATGAAACTCGATGGATGGTTCGTAGTGTCCTCTCATGAACCGACACGGAAAGATGAAGCCGAACATGTGAGACATGTGACCCCAAAACAGCTTTTTGTTTGTCTCGTGAAGCTGCTCAAAGAGCCGCGTCAGGGTTTCATATCTGTGTTCAGCTTTGTGCTCTAGTGTTGACGTATGAGGACACCACTACACGTTCATGAGTTTCACGTCTTTCAAAACAAGCGTTTGTTTTATTTTTTTGATGGACGGCGAAAACATGTTGCATCTGCTTCCATAAGCCATTGGAGACCAGTGATGTCGTGCTGATGCTCTTTAAGGGGTGTCCCGTTTTTTTTTTTTATTACAGGCGGATGTCAAACACTGCCCTTGTAACTCAGATGCAAGAGGTAGGGGTAAAAATGAGAAATGGGACTGGGCCCTCATCCCTGAAAACTTGTATTGATCTTTTGAAAAACTGGACCACTTAGTTATTTAAAAAAAAAAAAAAAAAAGGAAGTGGTAACTTCGTTCCCACAGCTGTTGACCTGTCTGTAGCAGCACGGTCGCTCGCATGCGTGTGTTTACCTCGGTCCTGTGAGCCAGCTGCCATCCGGTTTGTGTCTGCTTGTAGAATTCCAGGTACGGGTCTGATTTCCCAAAGAAATCCTGCGAATGAAAAAAAGAAACGAAACACGCCAATAAGAACTAAATACACCTGAAAATCTCAACATTAAAAACGGCGTTTTAGATTTTAAAAAAAGGATGACCCATACCTTGTTATCCAGTTTCCTTGCTTCAACTTCGAAATTTGCCACCCGGTTATCTTTTATTTCCTCCGCACTAATCTACAGCACAACAGAGGAATAAATAAACAAACTGAGGAGAAACGAAAGCCAAACAATTGTGCTTACATTCCTCTCGGCTACTCACTGTGATGGTCCCTTTTCCCGCAGGTGATTTGTTCTTTAAAACGAGAGGCCTGGTCAGTTTTTTACTGGACACGACCTAAAAAGAAAAACAAAACGCATGCAGTTAATACAGAAGGAGCAGCAGCAGAACGAATCAGCTGATCCAAAGTAAACAGGAAGCATAAACATCCGGAGTCACATTACACTGACTGAGTCTACGCAGCACTTGCTTATCAAGGAAGTTCAGTGTTGATCTTCCTGTGCAATGAGAGGTGTGTTATGGCAATACAGTATGTATCCTTTGTGAGTGTTTATTATGTGCAAAGTGTGGGCCAGTGACTTAAAAACTCCGTTCAGTCCAATTAAAAACTCCAGCACACTACAGAAGTCAAGTCGAGTCAGAGTCACTGACATGGCTTCAGGAGGATTTGGATGAGGATTATTAATTATTTACTCAAGGTCGTTCTTGTACAAACATGTAATGTGAGCAATGAGCAGTATCCAGGTGGGAAAAAAACCAGGTACGCCTTACTTGGCCCAAGGTGCACTCCAGCTGCCCCAGGAAGTCGTCGTCACTCAAGTCAACGGTTTTGTTGTCGATGTCATAAATCCCAAACCTCAGTTTCTGCACCACCTCAAAGTAATAGTCGAGGAGAAACTTTTTCGCAAACTTTGGATTGAGGCAATTCTGGACTTTCTCTGTGCGCGCCACCTGTCCGGAAAAGAAAAAGAGAGCGTTTGCAACACGCGCACATTTCCAGAAATCCACGAGCCAGGCAAATTAAGTTAGATTGCACTGATTGCTTCCGCTGATGACACAGGAAAAGGAAAATTTCTGCTTTGTGCAACCCAGATTCTTCCCCATGAAGCGGGCTCTGCTCTGACATTTTCTCTCCACAGTGCAACGGCACCTGTGGTTTTACTGTTTCTACTATCTTTTAACATCCGCCATGATTGGCTTCTCAAAGTAGAGAAGATTTCTCAAAATTACATTTTGCACTTTAAAGTAAACGGAATGTTTTGGATGTCTGACTTTCAAACCAGATTTTCAAGCAGTTTTACAGCAGGTATTTCAGTGTCCACTGCAAATCTGTAGGATCTCAGACATGAGATGAATCCAGATGAAGCCACCGCACTGACCTCATACCACTGGGAGTCCGAGCTGTTCATTAGCAGCACACACAGCGGGTCAGACTTGGAGCCGATGTCTTTGTCCAGGAGGTTTTCACAGGAGATCGTCAGCTCCACCTTGGTTACACACTGAGCAGCCATGTCTGACTGTTACAAGCTGGAGAGACAGCGCAGGATGAGGGGACACAGCTTACAACGCATTTGAAACGCGCACAGGCGCAAACTTTACACGACTTTGCTCGTGTGCGTGAACGAGGATGTTCACGATAAGTTACAAATACGTGTAAAAATGCTCTTCTGCTCCCACGGAGAAATAATATAGAACAGAAGGAGACAGACATGTTTGTTTTAGGGTTTTTTTTACTTTTTATTTCTACCTTTAACTTTAGCTAGCCTTCGCTTCAATGACGTTACACAACACAACTGTTCCTCGTTGTGTTTGTGGAGAACCAGTGAGTGAATCTCATGGAAAATGTGACACATCAACGTCAGCCCTCATATTTTTTTTTTTTACGTTAGCTAATTGGTGGTGAGGCTAAACACTAGCATGTTTTAAGCTGACAGCAGCCAAAGCTAGCGGGCTAACTTGGTTATTAAAATGCTTTTTAAAAAAAGAAAAGAAGAAACAAAACTTGCCCAAGCTAACGTTACAGTCATGCTAGCAGGCTAACCGGTTTAGAATGCGAACGTTAACGTACCTAACGTTCGCGTTGACGTTAGTTAATTTGCGCATGGAACGCATAGAATTCGAACTTACCGTTGGATATGTGTGATTTGTTTGGTCTCGTGGGATGAAAACACCTCTGTGACGCTGTTAACGTCCACTAACAGTTGGGTGGTGTCTCCCGTGTAATACTATCGTAACACGAAGAATCCTATTTGCTCAACGTTAGCCCTTCCTTCCTCATAACATTTCCAAATCACCGTTACGCCCACTACGGCACAGCATTACGCCTGCAACATAAAATCCTGAAGTGTCTACAGAGTATAACTTTAAAAAACACTGAACATAGTTTTTGTAATAAACATTTTAATTTATTGACTTTACCGGAAGTCTTATCAAACTGTCAACATTCAATCTGCACTCAGCCTCTACGAATGTTTAAACGAACGTTAAATATTTATTTTAAAGTTTGACCTTAGATTTAGAATACATTTTCCCATAGGTGACAGTTTGTAGTGCTCCCATGTCAGTTAAATGTGTTGTTGTAGAAAATTTAATTGAAATAGTGATTTCAAGGCCTTTTCTGTTGATCATGATTGCTTTCGTTTGGCAACCTTAATTTGAAAGAACTCACCGGAAGTGTTTTTTACGCAGTCACTTTTGCAATGACGTGAATTTGACTATTTAACGTTGTTTTGCAGTTACGTACTTTGGCCACTGGAGGGCAGTGAACCAACGTAGCACAATCCGCATCACTGCTGCCCTCTAATAGCATAAAGGCCGTGGGTGTATTAAACGGCGATGTTTAACGGGTCTGTTTCGTTTTGAAAGGGATAACTACGATATTGTAAAATGTTGTGATTGTAATAGGATGTGTTAGGGGATTATGCATCGCCCTCTAGCATTTGTTGTATGTCACTCCCAATCTTTTTCTTCTTATGTCAGTCTATTCAGACATACCAATGTATGACTTCATAAGTGCAAACATTAGAAAAGAATCAATACATATTTATTGAATAATAATTTCTCTAAATTTTATTTTAAGCTGCGTTTTTTTTTTAAGTGCTTCTGTGTAGTTCTGTCTGCAATGCATTGATGTATGTTTGATCATTTTAACCAGCACTATACTTACGATCTTAAAAGTAACACAACTGTTGAGAAAAATTAACTGATTATTAACTAATTAATCAATCAATTAATTGATCATTTACTTATTGCCTGGTTTAGTTTCGTATGGTTAGCCCTACTAGCAAGGCTGGCAACAACTGCAGCTGCTTCTGTCGTACATGCGGACTGACGAGTGTCACTACCCCCTTGTGGGCACAGCGAGTAACTGCAATTGCACTTCAGCAGTGTGAAGTTAGACGTAACAGCACAGTAGTACGTCCGGTTTTAACATTCAAAATAAAACCTTTAATAAACAAAGGTGCAGTAGTACACTATGGCCACTAAGAGGCGGTGTTTAATCATAATTCTAAATAAAACGCTCTTCTTTCCACCCGCACAAATAAAGCTGCTGCTGCTACAAATCCCTTATTAAAAACAATAAACACACATATCGTGTGGGATCATGGGATTTCTTGATTTCGTTGTTAAACAGCCACCATTGCCATGAAATTATGTCCGACTCGGGCAGTACCAGAGATCATTCACGTACGCTGAGTAAAAGGGGATGCTGCCTGCCTCATGCTCAGATAGAGACCAGCAGGTCAAAAGATTTCTAAGGCAAGAGAAGTGGTATCAAAAATGTATTCTCTTATGTCCAGTGCATTAAACACTTTCTCCTCTGAAATTGGGAACAGGACCTGATGGTCAATGGGACGCTGTATGGAGACCTGCCATGCCTTCATCTAAATGTGTCAAATTTAAGATTATAAAGTATAAGATTCTTTGCAGATCTTACCTTACCCCTGTTAAACATCCAAAATGGATGATCAACACCGGGACACATGCTGGCATGGTTGCAGAAGTCAGTTCATGGCAATATCTTTAATGTCAAAATTTTTTTGGTTTTGTACTTTTTGTATGTCCAAGAATCTGTGTACTAGGGCAAAAACTTAGTGGGAATGTGGACTCTACTGTCAACCGTCTTCGGATTTTGGGTTGCTTAAGCACAAAAATAATAATTCTGATGAACTGCATGGAGCAGAAACTTGGCTGCTTCTCTGAAGACCTTTGGCTGGAGGAACACATTGATCCTATGAAAATGGGACAAGCAGCCTGTTTATTAAAAGACTTCGACATCTTATTATATGACATACGTGTGTCTTCTGTGAATAACTAAGTTTAATCACAGCCATTTGAGGGTCTTGGGCAACCCCCCACGATATGTCCTTCCTTGTATGCATATTGGCTTGTCTAAAATAATAAATGGGGGAAAAAAAGTATTGCATGTCCACACACATATCTGAACACAGCACAAAATGGGTTGTGATATCAATATGCGAAAACACAAAGTCTTTAATGACACAAAAGCAGTGGTACAAACAAAAAAAATAGAATCTTTTGGAATAATAATTTTACAATACACTGAGGAGTCATAAGTAGCAGTTATGTAGATTAGATTTTTTTTCCTCCCTTTCTAAATCATATCTACATAAAATAATGATCAAGTATATAAGGCGATGCCACCACGATTAGTTCAAATGCTAACGATAAAACATCAATACATGAGAAGCACGAGATGCAAGATATGAGATGTTTGTACACGTAGTTAAATGTCTTAGGCCATTTTCATAACAGTCAGTTCAGCGGGAGGTTGAATGAACTCCTTTTAAAAAACTGAGTGAACTTCTGACGTACGTCTGCATAAACACGCGTCTTCCAAATAATCGGACCATTTTTTTCAATGATACTCGCTTCGACAGACTCATCCTGTTTAACAGTCACACTGCAGCACCAAATGGGAAGTGAACGGTGAACGGATCATTTATTCATTCAATCGAACCACATAATGGAACTGAATATAAAAAGAAACTGAAGTACAAAACATCAGTAGGGATAAAACACTTTGTCTTTTGTAGTGTAAAATATACAAAAGGTATTTCAAACAAACTCATTTATCCACGATTCTGGATACATTATGTAAACATGACTGAGTTCGGCACAGTCGCCTTTGTTTTACGTTTTTGTTTCAACGTAAAAGTACACTTAATTTTTCAAGGAAGCATGAAGGTATGACCAATAACAACGACAATAAAAAACGTGTCACGCTGACACTAAATGTTTTCTTATGGCGGAGAAAGTGACTTCGATAACACACTGATTATTTCTATGACTTCAGCCCTTTTATGTCGACATTCAGACAGACTGACAGCTGTTAGCAGCTCAGGTGGTCTTAAACAAAGACCTTTTGTAAAGTCACACTGGTGTTTTACTAAATGCCTGACACAGTGCAAAACAATAAAATAAGAATTAACTAAATTTTGAACAATCTGGCACTTTAGTAATAAATTGAGATGTGGATGTTAGGTTAAATATCTATGTTAAGTACAATTTAGGAAATATCTGACAACATCTGCATACTATGGCTTTTAGTACAAAGTATCTACAAGTCAAACGGGACGTTTCATGCGTAGGGAGTTTGGGGTATGAGTAAATACAGTTGAGAGTAAGAGGCAAGAGGACTCAGCTCCAACATTCCAGATAAGAATGAGCAGCTTAAGTTGGCACGCTGAGGAGAAAAGTTGGTCTTCACGATACATGGCTGGGAGGTGCTGACGCCGCGGGGTCAGTGTGAGGTGTGCTGCCCTGGGGCGGCCTCAGGCTCATGGTGTTGAAGAAGCCTGTCACCTGGCCCGGGACTTCTGCCAAGACGCTCTGAGCGAGCATTTCCTGAGGACACTTAAGAGAGGAAGAGGAGACAGAGGAACAAGGTGAGGGTGGCAAAATGATGCACGACGTTTCAAAGGTGACAGGAGGGGATAATTGCTGCAACCAAATATACAAGAAACTGTGTGAAGGTGAGTAAGTTGCCTGTTACACAGATGTGATTTAACTATAAGTGTAAGCATGTTTCCAGATGTCTGTTTAATCTAAACACCACACTAAGAAGAAGAATCTCTGAAGTATTCAGCGGTGATGGTACTACACTGGCAGTGGCAACACTCCACTGCTTGACAACATCGAAGCAACCGTTTCCACAGTTAGAATTTGAAGCACTAAAAACAATCCAGAGGATGTTCACTAAGATGTTCCTACGGTTACAGGCCTATCAGACAAGGTTTCACAGAAGTGTGGTATTGACTTTAAAGGAGAGCTATTAAGCTTTTCTTCTTTTCTGACCTATAAACGTCGTTACATCGTCACACACTCGTGTTAAACGATGCGCGGCGTCACACACTGAGGTACGTGTATTTGGAAGTGAGCCCTGCAGGCTGGTTAGTTTGCTCCACACGCTGTGTTTTACAATGTTTTTTTTTAACTATTCCCAGTGACGTTAATGCGTGCTGGACTTCTTTGTATGGGCATCTCATCGCATGCACACAGGCCCGTGCCCGCCCCCTCCCCCGCTCTGCTCGGACGCCACTGCACTCTGCTGTCAGCACTTTGCTCCAGAGGGCTCCAATAAAAAAGGTTTTTCTCGGGTGAGTGAAGGAAAACTAACTTTGTTAAACTCTCCTAAAGAGGCGAGCGTCAGACAGAAGTTGATACGGTTTTCATGGATTTATTCCACGTTCCAGCTGGATTAATGGCTGAAAGCGGTGCTAAAGGAACGCACGTTTCTTTATCGTGTTGAAGAGTGAGAAGCACAAGCTGTAACAGTTCATCAGTGTCCTATCTGTGTTTACTTTGTGTTCGTACAGGGGTTGTGAGTACAGCAGAGTGCAGAGGCACGCATGAGGGCAAAGGGAGGAGGAACCGACACAGACCGTTTTGAGAAAATGCAGAAAATACAAAAGAAGACAGAAAGAGGGCACGAGTCACAGTTTTCTGAAGATCTGCAGACTTTACTGCTCAGTCAGTCGTGTTTAGCTGCTCTATAGAAGTCCAAACTCAAAATGAAAGACCCAGAAATGAGTATAATAGCTCTCCTTTAAATAAAGTAAGTGTAATTTTAAAAAATGCAGCTCAAAGGTGGGGGGGAAAGGAGGGGCTGGGGGTACTCCTACATTTCTAGGAAGGATTGGGTTCGCTGGGGGGCTTCAGGTCAAATAAATTGAAGAAGGAGGCCACTTGGTCAGGCAACTCTGCCAGCACGCTTTGGGCAAGGGCTGCAGTGCCTGCCTGAAATAAGATTCGCAGATATGGAAATGTGCGCATTACTTAAGTTTTTGGAAGAGGCTTCGGTGGGCGCATGCCTACAAAGATGCTGCTTCATGGCTGAGCTTACATTTTGGAACTGCCTGAACGGCACAAACTGCACAATGTCCCGCATGGCGGCCTCGCCTGTAGCAGAGCGTAAAATCCCATCGTCTCCGTCCAGGAACTCCATGGCGGTGAAGTCTGCGCCGCCGACTCCAACAATGATGATGGACATGGGCAGACGGGAGGCATTGACGATGGCGCTGCGTGTGTCATCCATGTCAGTGATCACTCCGTCAGTGATGATGAGAAGAACAAAGTATTGCTGTGAAACCATGAAAAAAAGGGGGACGACACAAGAATCAGAATGAATTCATCACAAGTTTTTAATTTCACTGATTGTTAAATTCACTGTTACTGTGTAAAAACAAGAACTGATACACAGAGAGAGGGAAGTAACTGGAGAGCTCCTGATGCCCGTTTAACCACTGGAGCTTAAGAAAGGGAACGCTTGACCCAGACAAGCAGGAGAATCACGACCAACAAAGGCAGAGTCAGTAGCATTCGTTTGTTGTCATTTGTAAACACAACCTTCAAACGCGGCCCCCCCGCCCGGCTCGACGCGCCTGAAGTATCGTAACATAGCGTGTTACATGTACTGTCGTACTGCTTACCTAATGTTACTCAGCAAGTTAAGTAGGAATATTACACTTGTTTAAGGGAGAAGTCGATAATTTAGAGGCTAACAAGCTAACGGCTGGTGTTTAGCACCTACCTGTCCATCACAGAGCAGGTAAACTCCGCCTCTCCTTCAGTGCTTCAAAGCAGCTGAAAGCCAAACCCAGACTCACTCTCGCTCTGAAACAAGTTTTATCTGCATGCTGTTTCACCTCATACAGCTATATTTTATTTTCTTCATGCTACATCCACACCTGTAACTTTGTCCAGTCGCTGTGCTCCGAGGTCATTTTCTTTTCCTCAGCCCACCCAGAAACGTCCTGAAGAAACCAAGACACCAAAATACAGGCGGAGGGCGGTGTGTCTCCATACACAGTCACCACCACACATGTATAGAGGCCCAGAAGTGATTGTATGGTTGTGTGTGTCCATATTTGATTTTATTTAGTGAAATCCTACTGACTCCACCTTTACAAATCCAGGTCCAGGCACTCAAAGTAGGTTTTAAAAGTAAAGAACCTTTAATTCAACGGGCTTGAATTAAAAAACACCCACATGTGTCGCCTGCACCTCCTCCACAGCCTGATAACGTGTTTATTGCCCGTCTAGCCCCTTAACCGCCTGTTCCTGGATTTTTTTATGTTATTTCTTGGTCTTAAAACGACACTATGTAACTTGACACTATGTAACTTGACGCTATGTGACATGACCTGTGGCTTCGATAAACGAAACCTCAACGATGTACATTAATATGTCGCACAAAACAGCAGTTTTTGTAAAACCAGGTCATAATATGTCCTCTGGTTTTCCCTCTGACGTCTTAAGACCGCCCCGTCCGTCTGCAGTCCTTTATTTAGCGAAGCTGTCTCAAACAACTATCTGCAGGAAGCCTGCACGTTGCTTTCAGGAACCTCCGTGAGTCATGGAGTTAAGGCAGAGCAGTCATGGGACATCAGAGAGAGAACCAAAGGACATTTTCTTCCTAAAATATGACCCCATTTTACTGAAAGTGCTGTTTTGTACAACATATTAACATGCATTGTTTAGTTTTGGGTCGCGGTCGAAGTTACAGGGTGTCGCTTTGATTCTCCCGTCTTCCTCAAGAACTGATTAAGATTCAGTCGTCCCTGTTCAGTGGCTTCTTCCAGCAAAACTTCAATGACAAAACTTGGATTGATTTTCTACTTCCAGAAACTCACAGAGGCAGTCTGCTGCTGCAAGGCTTGCCTGCCAAAATGGGCGACGTGGTTGATGATGGGGGAGAAGTTTGTGGGGCCGTAAAGCTTCACTTGGGGCAAACACTGCTGATAGGCGCTGACCACACCCTCTATACCTAAAAACCACAAAACACACACACACACAAACTGGTGAACAAACTGTTGGTAAATGTCATACATGTTCCACGGCAGGAGTTCGGTCTAATTTTACCTGCACAAAACGGATTTGCTGGGTTGAAGTTGATGGGAAACTCGTGGCTGACCTGCAGGCACAAACAACCATAAATGTGGATCTCACACCAACTTATCTGTGACATCTCTGAGAGACTTACATCCCAGAGAAGCTTTTTTTTTGTGTGTATTAGAGAATGTAACGACAAAAGTGTGCTGTAACTAACACAAACAATCACCTGCATGGTAGGAGGGATCTGGGCTCCGAATCCGAAAGCAGGGAACATCTTGTCACTACAAGGGGGAGGAGAAGGAAAACTGTTGTTGTCCAAGAACGTTTGCTGAGACATTTAAGACCAGACAAGAGCCGTATTCTTCAGACACACCAAACACAACATTATGGGCTTTGTGTGTGTGTGTGTGTGTGTGTGTGTGTGTGTGTGTGTTGGCATTCTGACATTCAGACCAAATCATTTTCTCATTCATATTCCTCACAGCAGGTCATTTACAGAGAGAGCAAAGTGGTCTGAAAGCTCACTCCTGCTTTTCAGAGAGACTTCACCACGTAATGTTGGTGTCATGTAAGGACAGATGAACCCTGTATTTATTTTTGTCACAAGTACAAAGTACAATGTGAAAGTTGTGCTCCCCAGGCCAGGAGCGGTGAGCAGTCGGCAGGCGCCCGGGGACCATCTTCCTTGATGTCGTCGTTTGGGTTATTATCGGCGGGGTGGGAGGAAACCCTGGGAGCACAGTAAGAACATGCAAACTCCCAAAGACTTGTGGCCTTTGGGATCAGGGCTCAGACAACGTGGTGGACACGAGGTACCACAGCGTCATGGATGGGAACTGAACCCGGAACGGACAGAAAAGCCGGAAACCTCTGCTGCCTGTTTCTAATATCCAACAGCGGATAAGCGCTGAACGTCAGGACACTAAGCTTTGGCTCATGTGCTGCACAAAGCTTTTGTTGGTAACTTTTCACTCACCCATGCACGTGGAAGAGACACTGCATGTATACAGAGAGAGGACACGACTCACTGTAACTGCGGTTGTACAAGTTTTCCCACCGGGGGGAGAAACAGTTTTCCAAAAGTCAGACTAATATGGTCTGATTGAACTTGGCTCTTTGACGGTGTTTCCTCGGTTACTAATTTTTTTTTTTTTTGAGCATAACAGATGAAGATTGAAATAATCCGTTTATTACAGGGATTTAAGAAGTCGCTTTTCTCCGTGCCTCTGCATGTTTCAGCTTGTGCTGCTGTCGTCTCTTTGACGTTACAGCTCTGACTCAGTAAGACTGCTGTTGTGCCGTCAACATGCTAAACTACCGTCAGATGACCGCACAGAAACATACGGGGGTTCGAGTTCGAAAGGGGCCTGGTTGGCTGGCAGAGTGAATTCTGAGCGACCGGCTGACATTCACAGTTTTTCCTTTTATTTTGTTGGTGAAACATTTCTGCCATCATGCTCTTAATTTGTGCTTAATAATCTATTTACCTGTCGTAGTCCTGGATGACATTCCCCACAGCCCAGATAGCCGACAGGTATTCATTAAAGCCCTGAGGGTTGATGTAATGAAGGCTCTGTGGAGTCCGGGGATCCCCGTTGGAGCCGGTGAAGTCGATAGCGATCTAGCAGAGAGGATGATGAAGGCAGAGAATATTAGAAATGCTTTGACAGTGTCACGTAAATTTTTCCTGAACACATTGAATCCCCAATATTCAATGTAATTTTAAAAAAACACATGAAATGCAAATGTCAGGAGTATTTTTTTCTTGTTTTTGTTTTTGCAAAGATTTAGAAAAAAAACTGTAGAACTCACAGTGAAGTTTATCTGACAGCCGCCCATGATGTAATCCAGGAAAGTATACTCCTTTATTATCTGGAAATAAAGTGATATTGCAGTTCATTTGCAAAAAAAACAAAACAAACATTTAGGATGAATTTGGATTAGTGTTGTTT
>JAQLOL010000013.1:18027599-18039663 GCA_029783665.1 Naso thynnoides
GGGGGGAATACTTTTAGAAGACAAATAAAAGAACAATAACGTTACTCAGCTGCCTGCGAGCTGCCGTCATGGCTGCTGCGTATCAAACATAAACATGAAGAGGTCAAGGTGAAGTTTGGCGTGGGACCATTTTGAACTAAAAAAATGACAAAGGTCATTGTAAACAACGTGAAGCTTTATGTTGGTGCAGCACCACAACAACCCTGATGACGTGCGACTCGAGCAACGTAACTTAACGTTACATTCGACCCCAGTTAAGTTCAACGCATCGTCCTCTCAGCCAACCATCACCTCAGTCTGAGCACGACGAGTTGCAGTGCACAGCGGTAAACAATGTTTTTTGATTAAGTTATTATCATTTAATATGATTGTTTTTGAAACTGTTTCTAAAAGAGGCTAAATTGTGTTAAAGAGCGCTGTAGCATCGGAGACTCACACTCTGTTCATTTACATGACGTGACATCTTTTTTCATTTAGACAGTTGAACTTAAATTGCTTTTTCTAAGTGGATTATTGTTGGACTATGAGTTTTTATTGGAACAATATATTATATTGTATTTTTTATTTTCTGCCACAGGCATTTTTTAATTTATAAAAAACAATTAGTAAACTTATGACTGATCATTAATTTCCCTGATGATCAATCAAGAAAATTTCTTGAAATGCCCATCCCAACTCAAGACTGCACCATTTACAATAATATCAATATTTTTACTATATGATCGTAACAAACCCTACGATGGGGCTTGATGTGCAAGAAAAAAAAAACGAACTTCTGCTTTGACATTTAACAAGTAAGGTGACCAATGTGACAAACTCCCTAATTTTTTTTTTTTACATATTCCTTTAAGATAGATGAAGATGCGTCTCAGTCTGTCCTGTCACAGACTCTGCATCCTTCATGAGAAGAGCACTCGATGGGGACAGTAAACTCACTTGCACTGTCGACTGGAAAGCACTTCTTCCTGACAAGTGTGCTTTTACGGGGTTAGAGGGTGGAAACAAACAAAAAAAAAACATTCATAAACTAATGCTAACATTCCTTCACTTATTTAAAAACAAGATAATCAGACCTTTGGATATGCACAAGAGCCAATCCATAAAACACAGGCAGGATTCCCATGTGGCTTTAATTCTGTGTTTCTGTGGATTTACACGCCTAAAAGAAAATGCTTCATTGATCAAAAACGTTTGCTTGTGGTTGTTGATGTTCAAGTAAAAAAAAGTTGAGTTTTATTTCCTTTGCAGTTGGGCTAAATTAAAACTGTCATAATTAATGTAGAAAATAATATATGAGTACATCCTGTCTATTCGTTTAGATAATCCCACTCATAACAATCCTGAATTCCCATTGGTTTGGCCAAATCTAAAAGGTGTCTTCAAATCATTTTCCTGTTCTTTATTAAAAAAATAAATTAAAAACTGTAGAAGATTTTCAGTGATCAAATAAAGCAAATCCATCACTGAATGAGATGCTGACATTCTGAGAGCGCCCGTCACAGTTTCATAAATATACACATATTTGGTAACGTAGCTAAAGCCAGAATGAGACAGAGAGGATTTCCAAAAATCACTTAAAGTGACCATAAAATGCACACGGAGCAATATTTTAAAATCCTGTGATATGTTCAAATGTCATCTGCATATAAACTGACTGCTGGTCATCAGTTACAATGTCTGTGTGTGTGTGTGTGTGTGTGTGTGTGTGTGTGTGTGTGTACCTTTATAGATTTCTCCACGTCACCTCCACAGAGAGACTGCAGCGGAATCCGGAATGGTCTCCACGTTGGGTTTAGAGTGTTTTTTACCACCTATATGAACAGCACAAATATTTTTAAAAAACTGTCAAAACACATTCTAGTTTTGACTTTACTTGCCCCTGAACTGTCTAAGGCTGGATTTACACTTCAGGTCTTCATGCCAAATTCCAATTTGTTAAATATCAGAAAATATCAGATTCCATGCTTTTTTCCTGCTGACATGTTCATTTTACGTTTCCGCTCTGTTCCACTTGAAAAGAGAATCTCAGAATTGGGTCACTTGGGCCATGTAGTGCAATCCAGCCTAAAAATTCTTTAGTGCAGGCGTCATGGGACACAAAGAGTATGTCTGTACCTCTGTCCTGTGAGCAAGCTGCCATCCAGTTGCTGTTTGCCTGTAGAATTCCAGGAATGGGTCGGACTTGCCAAAGAAATCCTGCAGATAAATGAGAAAAATAATAATATGCAGTGGATCTGTAAATCAGATCTGATAGCACATGTGCAACTCCACACCAACGTATCATATATGATCGGGCCTCTTTGCAATCACATGCATGGCAACAGATATATAATTCAAACGTGCAGGAGTAAACGGTACCTTTTTGTCCAGTTTTCTACCTGCAGTTTCAAATGTCACCACCCTGTTGTCTGTTCTCTCTTCAGCACATATCTACAAAAACATCACGCAGCATTGTGTTAAAAGTGTGCCGGTATACCGAGTGCTGCATGCACACTTGAATTTAATGTTTTATTTTTAAATAGTCCAAAAGTAAGGCCAAGCCGAACGAAAGCAACTCACAGTAATTGTTCCCCTTCCTGCAGGTGTCTTGTCCTTCATGAGAAGTGGTTTTGTTAGTTTCCGTGAGGACACAATCTGGACAGAAAAAAAAAAAGAATCACACAAAAATACATTTAGCTACCACTAGAAATGCCACAGCCAACACCACTCAAAGGATCATTCTAAAAAATAGAAAAAGATTCCTAAGCTATAAGTCCTAAAGCAGGGAGAGAAGCATAAAGAATAAACTTTGTGATGATAAGAGTAAATGTTTTCATAGTGAGCAAAGAGGGCTAACCTGTCCCAAGGTGCATTCCAGTTCTCCCAGGAAATCTGCATCGTGCAGGCTGTGGTTGTCACTGTCAATGTCGTACACCTCAAACTTGAGCTTCTGCACCATCTCAAAGTAGTAGTCGATGACAAAAGTCTTGGAAAACTTAGGATTGAGGCAGTTCTTGATTTTCTCTGTCCGGCCAATCTAACACAAGATACAATTATTATTATTATTATTATCATTATTAAGGATGATCTCTGTAAGACAATTAATTGACTTACTGAGGACATTTCCAGAGTGACAGCAAACAGCTTCAGTATTTAGTTCAAAATCATCTTCCATCTCTGGTAATACTTCAAAATGTATTTCACTGCAAAATTATGTTTTGTACATCAATAACTCCCCCTTAGATGTCTTGAATTGAAGAATTCTTTTTTCCTCCAGTGTTCCTCTACAGTAAACTATCTCAAAAAAACATCCATCCAAAACTCTCGACAGCTTTGCGTGGTATGATCCGAGTCTTCTATATCGTGTTGTATGCTCGATGTTTCCAAAATACTTTGAATTTCACCTAAAAGGCCGTTAAATCCAACATGTCCAATCCGATGTTTCGTGTCGCGTGCTGCGGTTATTCTTAACGTCGGTCGACTCTGGCTCGAATAAATCTGGTTCCGTCAAAAAACCACAGAAACATCTCTTTCTCTCTGCATCAGCCATTTTTGTTTGTTTACAAGTTTGGGAAAACTTTTAAATATTTTTTAAAGAAAAGAACCAAGAATAAGCAAATGTCTAGTGCAGAGAGAGGCAGAGTTCACCAGCGTTTAGAATAACTGCAACATGCGACACAAAATACTGGATCAGATGTGTTGGATTAATTGCCAAAATAAAAGTGTTTTGGAAGTATTGAGCATACAACAAGTTAAGGAAGACTTGGATTTTATCACACAAAGCTGTTGAGGGTTCGTGATAGACATTTTAAAGCGATTTTAAAGCGAAGTGATTAGCTGGCAGGTGGGTAATTGATACACAAAACCTAATTTTTGCTGCCAAATGTCACTTCTGGAACCAACACACACCTGTACCTGGAAGAACAACCTGTTGACTGCTTACCTCAGACCAGTAGGGCCCCGAGCTGTTCATGAGAAGCACACACAGAGGGTCAGACTTAGAGAAGGTATCCATGTCCAGCAGATTCTCACAGGAGATGCTCACAGCCACCTTGGTCACGCAGTCGGTGGCTTTAAGCCCTGCGGATCCAAATGTTGCCATCACGGCCCGGGAGACACGCTCACACCCTCACACTGAAAGACACAAATACAGGAAACAGCAAATAATCAATGAATGGCACCAATAATCTGTCAAGATGAGACTGAGTTGCAGCCATGCGCTTTCTTCTTCCACCTCCTGTTTGGAATTTAACAAAAAGAAATTCACGCCAATCTGCATTCAAAAACCATGTCAAAAATATGTTTTAGCAGCCTGCAGAACACATGTTTAATAAGAGATCACGTGGTTCACTGGGGTGGGTCGTATTTTTTCTTCGGTGTATTGACAAGCAGGGTGCCTCAGGCTACATTACACTGTTTCAGGGCTGGAGGTTTGCGGGACTCGGCGGAGCCACATTGAAAATGAGCGGAGCTTTGGAATAAACGGCTCTGAACCGCCCAGTTAGAGCTCTGCGTTGGCTGAAGCTGTCCACACAACACGACATGTTTTTTGTTACTAACCCCCTCTCTTATACAGGGTGTGTCCGTCGTCCGGGAGAACTCACTACCGTTGCATGACCGAACAGAGAAGACAAAATTTTCCGTGATGAAACAAACGGAAACTAACGGACCGAGCCTGCAGAATTCTCACACTATCAACGCGGGCGAACGTTACCGTCGCAACGTTACACCGTGTCCGTCACTCACGCTCAACGTCACTTCACTTAAAGCTAACGTTAGCTGACGTTAAAAAAAAAAAACTCCCGAGCATTCACGGTTTATCTTAACTTGGGAGAGAGTTTAACGTTACGCCTAGTTATTGCTTAACGTCACGTGACGTGAGAACGCAGTAAACGTTGAAAGATGACGCAAGTTAAGTTATGTTAACTTGCCATTTCAGCGCTAATGGCGTTAAGTTGGTTACTGCGCTAGTAGCTAGCAGTCTCTGATATCAAGTGTTGTCAAATGAAATGTAAGTGAAAAGGGAGAGTTCATCTTGTGTGTCCTACCTTGTCCGTCAACGCTGGCCAGCTCACGTCAGCTGTGTCTGCGGTGTTTTGGTGTAAAGAGCAGCGGCAGACAGCAGAGCTAGCTAACCGTGGAGTGGGCGGTGCCCAGTGCACTCGTCGTTCCCAGTAGAGATCATCTGTCACTCGGCTCTGCTGCAGAGGAGCCATGCGTCAGTCTGTAACGTTACAGCCAGTGTGTAAAGTACCCGAAAGCCGCACTTGAGTAAAAGTAAAAATACCTCACCGAAGACTGACTTTGGGACAAGTGAAAGTCGCCTATTAGAATATATAAAAGTCTCAAAGTAGCGGGTATTTTCTGTACTTAGGTATCAAAAGTACAGTGTAATGTAGCCTAATGAAGTTAAGTATTTGAAGTAAAAGTGTAAGTAAAAAGTGCATGTAAAAGCAGTCAACTTTGACTTTTTAAAAAAACATCAATTCTTTATTTATGTAGCTTTTAGTCTACATTAGGACAAAATATCTCAGTCATAAAACAAAACGCAAATAAAGTGCTAAAAAGAAATGTTTTCAGAAAGCTTCTAAATTCCTGTGGGCCTGATTTGAACACAGCAGGCAAAGTTTAAGCTGCTCTTACATGGTAATGACAAAGTGATTTAAATCAAACATACAGTATGGATACAGCAGCACCCAAAGTAAAAACCCAGTCATTACTTAAGAGCACCTGATTGCACTAAGATCATTAACCAATGATCTAACTTCTTGCAGTCTGTGATCCATATTATGGCTACCAAAACAAAGCAAAGCAAAACAAAAATACTGGCTAGCAGCATACTGAATTTCTTTCGGTTGCTATTAAGTAACCAGTTGCTAAGATGCTTAATTGAAATGTAATGGAGTAAAAGTATCCAGTTTCTTTGGAAAATGTAGTAAAGTAAAAGTAAAAGTCTACAGAAATAGAAATAGTAAAGTACTATTATTTAAAAAAAAACTACTTAATTACAGTAACCAAGTATTTCTAATTTACTACTATACAACACTGTGTACAGCAACATGTCATGAAGCTGGCCAAAATAACAAAATGTACATCATTTGCTCTATAAAATGGTTTCATATGGATGATGTGATGATTTTACATGGCATATTAAATATGTGTGTAATTATAAACCTTCACTATGAGAGTCAGGCAGTAAACCCAGGGCCTACGTTACTTTTCCCAGACACAAAGCCTTCATCCTGGACTTAAAACACAGTATGTGTGGTTCAAGGGTTAGCAAGCTACGCACGTTCATGGACACAACATCCAGGTTCACCTGCTGCAGAAATCAGGAGGGTTTGCATAGTTTTTTTTTTTTTTTCTGCCAGCATGAGCAATCCAACTTGCACCTTAACTCCACCTTAGTACAGAAAATTTTAAGTTAAACTTTATAGCTGGATATGATTAGTTTAAGAAAAACCTGTTATCATCCCTCGGGCACCCCTGATCTTTTCATGAGAAGCACACACACAGAGTCAGACTTTAAGAGTACATCCGTGTCGGACCGATTCTCACAGGAGACGCTCAGAGTCACACTTCAGGCCATGACCCCGAAGTTTCTACTGCTGCGATCATGACTGAAAGGGCACACACGTGCACATAAACTGACAAATATAAACACAAATAAACAAACTCACAGGGAGAGGAGGGAACAATCGATACCCCACACAAGTTTTGATTAGGTCTTTAAATTCAATTCAGTTTGAGTTAGTTGCAAAGTGGATTTGCTGATTTTAGTTTGATTAGTGTTTATTGTTTAAATTTTTAATAGGTTTTTTTTTGTTTAGTTTTTTAATTTTTTTGTTATGTCTTTGGCAGTTTTAGAATAACTTTTAGGTTTTCATCAAAATAAAAAGCCTGATGATGGCTGATCAAACTTTCTGACATGTCAGAACTTCATCCGAATTCTTCTGAGCTGCTGCTGATCAGTTACTTGCTCCAACATTTGTCTAAGTTATTTGCAGAGGAGTTGAACTTTTGTCAGATTTCAGAAAGAGCTGTGTGGTTAAAGAATAAGCTCAGAAACAGACTCAGATCGCACAGTGTTTGCCAAGTTTAGAAACTCGGTTGGTACCAATTCATTGTCTTGCAAGTAACAAATAAGTACCGAATCAAGTCTCACGAGAGACGTAAGCCCCAAGTGACGTAGTGTTTGACACACAAGTCAAAATCTCAAGTCCAAGTGAAGTCTGGAGTCGTTGTCTAGTGATGTTAAAATCCGAGTGCAGCTGCAAATCTTTTTTGATTTTGTCAAGTATAGAGTTGAATCAACTTGTGATTCAAGTCATGTCCACAACATATTGTTGAGTTCAGCGCAGTTTAAATTAAGTCCAAACAGGTTCATTTAGTCTCCCTAAATAAACTGAATTGAAGGTTTTCCTGTAAGCAGCACGCCACGTGACCCTTCTGAGGAAGACTGCAGACGTAGCAGTCAAACATGTCACGGGACGAGTAAATTTATACTTGTCTGCTTAAAGAAACCTTAAAATCAGGCTTAGCCGTTATCTAGGCAAATCCACACTAACCTGCCTAGACAGATGATGTTATTAATATGATTATTAATGTTTTTGCTTTTTTTAAGAAAGCATGTGATTCATTGGGGGTTGGTAATTCAGCCAGAAATCCATTTGGGCCCTTTAATTTAAATAAAATCTTTTTTTTTTTCATCTGTAAATGGCTATCAACATCCAGATCTACTTGTTTCAAAGGTTTAATCGGAAAGTTGTTTTTTTTAATTATTATTTTTGTTGCTTTGTTTCTGCATCAAATTTGATCCCTGAACATTCTTCAAACACCCAAAACAATACAGACACACATTAATGTAACAGTGGCACAAGTATGTTATTTTTTATTGACAATTCCATACAGTGTGTGATACATTTTGGTGGAAAGACAGACAAACCTAAATATACTGTAGTTTAGTGGACTGTGGCATGGCTTATGTCCACCAGTTGACATAATTTCTCCTTTATCCGAGTAGTACCACAGTCATAGAAAAACAAAAGCAACGTATCTGTGGTCAAAGTTCAGGTTCTGACAGCACAGATGAAGGTGAAAAAACATTTACTTATAAAAATCTCTTAACTATCATAGTAGTGAATGTAAGATGATCTGGTAACACTTTCTGTAAAGCCTGTCTCTATGATGCATTATAACTCATTATGAAGATATGTAACACATTATGAACACACTTAAAATGCATTATATGTGGTTATGGTTAGAGTTAGGGTAACAGTTAACCCTAACCCTGCTTATAACTATGATTTTGCTGCGCTACAGATGCATTGTAATGCATTTTAAGTATGTTCCTAATGCATTATAGATGGATGCTTTAAATTAAGTGTTATAGATGATCTCATTGATCTTCCATTTTGTAATAGCTGTAACTGGAATTGCACTTGAGTAACTGCTCACACACATTCCTTAAAATTCACAATGTGTCAGTGTTAAGGCAAAGCTCAAATTTAGGATTATGTAAACTTCATGCTCGACATTGCACATAAACGAAACTTTGCTCAGATGTACAGACACAGACGCTGACAGTAGTGCTGCTGTCACGAGCTGTCCCGCCACGAGCCTTTCACAGCTCGCTGCCTGAAAAGACAAAAAACACACAACACACTTTACACGAGTCCAAGGCTGGCACAGATTATTCCAACATTAAGACACAAAACTGTATTACAGCACTGAGAGACTGTGCAAAGGACAACAGAAAAGGTGACAACGATTTGGAAAAACATTCACAACAAAGAAAATTAGAGGAAACAATGCAGTTCCATCGACGAAACCATACCAACATGCCAAGTGTCACGTAGTGGACAGATTATATTCTGATTACAAAAACTGTAAATGCTTCTTATTTTCATGCACTATACAACTTATTATATTTTTTGGACTCTTCCTATGAACTTTAGATCAATTCAAAAGAAATTATAACCATGCCTGAAAATCCAGTCATGGACTTTAGGTGAAGACAAATCTATTTTGTCATGCACATTCCTTTCTGGGCATTGATTGTTCCATTATATACAGCAAATGCACAAAGATGCAGGATGCAGGAGAGGCAGAAGCAGTGAACTTGAGGTATTTGGGTTCATTTAACCCCATTTATTAGGCTGGATCAGAAAAACTGGACGTATTTGGAGGTCTCAGCTTGTAAGAATTGAAGAAAGACGTCACTTGATCAGGCAGCTCTGCCAGGACGCTCTGGGCGAGGGCCACACTGTTTCCCTGCAATGTCACAAGAATAGCAGCTTATTTAACCCATGTTCAGGACCATGAGTGCAGACATTCAGTGTGCGTGTATCTGTACTCAGTCGATGACCAATTAAATCAAAGAAGAGGAAAAGACAAGTGGGCAGGGTGATATTACATTCATTTAACCTGCCATAACCTTAACCTGACCATACTTTACCTTTAAACTTAAGTCTTTGCCGAAAAAATTTAATGACAAAATGTGGGGTCCAAAATTTTGTCCCCACACCCTAAGTTAAAATTTAGGTTTCAGACCCCACAAACATAGAAAAACAAACACACACACACGCACAGAGATAGAGAGGGACAAGTGCTGTGCATCCAGCTCCTTAACAAAGTGGAGAGAAGACTTTTGCATGTCGTTTTTCACTTTTTTCAACTATATTCAGCTGTATAAAAACACAGAACACGACAGTTAAGCAATATTACACTCCAGGGTGTTCATCAACGTCATTTGAGCTCGACAGGAACTTGAGTGTAAATACTGTGATTACACAACTAATACCAACAAAATGAAACATATAATTAAGATTTATTCATGTTGTGGGACAGTTAGCTTTTTAAATGATGTTATTAGCCATCTAGCAACAGACAGGATTTCTCGTTCTAGATGAAAGAGCTTTGAGCTGACGAAACCGCACACTTAACATGTAACATTATATTCTTAAGCTGACGTTATAGCACCGTGTTACTGACAGATGATGAAGGAAGCCAAACATCTGATAACACCACACTGTCAGAAAGCCCCAAAGTCACAATTAGGTGAAAAAAGAGATATAATAACTTCCAAAATTCACAACCTAATTTTATCTAAGAAAATATTCAGCTGCAGTCCATTTATTAGTGCTGAACCTTCTAAAAACATTTTCACCACGGTCACAACTTTGTTAACTTAGTTACTCTCCAACATAGCAGGGAAAGGGGCACATGTTCACTGTAATGAATTACATTTATTCAAGAATTTTTTTAAAAATTATTTTAGGAAACTGTGTTTGCCATAACTGACAGCAGCATGACTTAATATTAAATTAAGTGTCTCTCTCTCTCCTGACACTCCACAACAACGTACAACAAGCATCAAATAACAGAAAAACACACTCACAGTTTCACTGAACGAGTGTTGCCACTCTTCCAAATCAAATTTACTTCCAAATCGATACACACCTGTCCAAGTAAGTGATACTGGATAATGAACTACACTCTGAAAGAGACGAATCCCACCCATGTACAAACACCAACTCTGTTACAGCATTAAGGTGCGTGCTGCTGCTTACCTTGAAATCTCTGAAGGGCACAAACTGGACGATGTCTCTTGCAGCGACATCACCTCTGGGGGAGCGCAGCAACTTGTCATCGCTATCAAGGAACTCCATCGCACTGAAGTCTGCCCCACCCACACCCACTATGATGATGGACATAGGCAGATGAGAGGCATCGACAACAGCAGTGCGTGTCTGGTCCATGTCTGTGATCACTCCATCTGTGATGATGAGCAGCACGAAGTATTGCTGCAGGTGGAGAGAGGAAACATGATGGATAATGTCAGAATAATAATAATATACATATATATTTATATATATATATATATATATATATATATATATATCCTGTACATCATCACGTGGTGCCTGAACAACAACATTTTTATTGCTGATGACCAATCAGACATTCTCTCTGACAAAGCATCACTGAGTCTTGTCGTGGTTTAATGCAGTCATAATATTTTTGCTAGAAACAACATTTACATTGACAACTAAGGATTTAGACTAATTTCTTATGAGAAAAGAATTTGCCCCTTACTGAGGCCACGTGTTGCCGTAAAGCCTGTCGGGCGAAGCAGGCAACGTGGTTGATAATGGGAGCGAAGTTGGTGGGACCCCAAAGTTTCAGCTGAGGTAGACACTGCTGGTAGGCAGTCACTACACCCTCTATGCCTGCAACACACACACACACACACACACAAGTTGAAGTCATAAGAATTGCAGAATTACTAAACACGGTCTTGTGAAAAGGCTTGACTTACCTGCACAGAACGGATTTGATGGATTGAAATTGACAGGAAACTCGTGGGAAACCTGTAAATGTGATTCGTAGATTTTAGAATATAGTCAATGTATTTCGATGCATAGAAATGATTTTATGGCTGAAAGTGTTCAGTTCAAGCTGTAATAGAAAGTACACTAAAAGCCAGGAAGGTGACAGAATACAAGGATAAGAACACTCTTAAGGTGGTAACATATCAAACTTTTTTAAACCCTAATCAGGCAGTAGTTCTGATTTTTTGGCTTGGAGAGATTACATGCAATTAAACACAGAAATGGTTACTGTGAAAAGATATCTGTTCACATTATCTTGTGGCCTGCAGCTATCCATTGATCATGTTCTCTAAATTGTTAAATCAAGCATCTTCAAAATACTGTATGTGACAGAGGTATGAAGACGTGAGCACACAGCGTGCTGCGGCAGGAGTGTAAACTGATGACATCTCCAAAGTCAAGTCAGTCTCCTGACAAATAGGATTTTAAAGGTTTTTCTTGACATTTTTCTTACGTGATAGTTGGGAGGAATCTGGGCTCCAAAACCAAAAACAGGAAACATCTTGTTACTGCACAGACAGACGGAAAAAATAAAGGTATGGGTGTAACATTCACATCACATGCTATAGATATAGATCAATGTATGGACGGATGAATGGATGGACAGACGGACAGACAGACAGATAGATAGAAAGACAGAAGGAGAGAAAGACAGAAGTTAAGAGTGCTGCTCCTGTATGGTGCAATACAAC
>JAQLOL010000013.1:18042519-18052571 GCA_029783665.1 Naso thynnoides
CCCGTGCTCCGCCGTAGAAAGCCACCGGGCTCGAAAACTACGAAAATGGCCAACCTCGGTCAAGCCGCGACCAACGTGATTTTATCTTTGCCCTAAAGTTTGACTAACGTCCATGAAGAGAAAAGGCCTACAATGCAAATCCGCGCGTGTATCACTTTAACTTTTAGTTTGAGCAGAGCAGAACAGTCCTGCCATGAGAGAGTACAGAAATGCTGATTTGCATTTGCAAAAAGGACGACACTTCCACGCTGTCATACAAACATGTAATCACTACAAAGACTGATTCAGCATGAAACTACCTCTAAAATAATATTATTAGAGAGAGAGAAGCAATCCATCACAGTTCCCTTATCCAACACTAGATGTACAGTAGTTTTGCTGTATGTCTAATTCCAATAATTTGGCGAGTGTATGATTATGTGGCTAATAACACAGAGGCATTTCCTTTTGACAAACACACAGGATCCTAAACAAGGCATTAACTATCACTTCTGTATACCCTTTAGAAAGAAGACAAGAGTGGACTCACTGTGATGGTCCCGCAACCCGCACGCTTCTTGTTCTTCAGCAGCAAAGGCTGAGTCACCTGCTTGCTAGAAACAATCTGGACACAAACATGGATCAACAAAGAGCACTGAAAAAGGTGGAGGAATGACCAAAGTTTTCTTTCACAACTGTAAAAAGAGAAGCTCACCTGACCCAGGGTACACTCGAACTCCCCCAGAAAATCATCATCTTCCAGGTCATACGTGTCATTGTCAATATCATACACGCAAAACTTCAGCCTCTGCACCATCTCGAAATAGTAGTCGATAACAAACTTCTTGCAAAATTTTGGATTCAGGCAGTTCAGGATCATCTCTGTGCGACCGAACTGATTCAAAAAAATACAGCAAAATACGTTATAATCTTATACTATCAGATGTTTGGCTAAATAAGAAGCAGAATACATAGGTATGTAAAAATATATAACAGCGAACATCATCTACTCTGGCAAAAGTGCATCTTGATACATCTGTATTAGATGTAAACGTCTTTATAAGTTGCTCTCATACAGACCTCATACCAGTGGGAGCCTGAGGTGTTGATGTACAAGGCACACAGGGGGTCAGACTTGGAGAGGATGTCCATATCCAAAAGGTTCTCACAGGAGATTGTCAGCTCCACCTTTGAGGCCAAATGGGTGGCCCCCGGCCCTTGGACCCCAAATGAGGCCATGGCTGCTTGTCGTCCTGAAATGATCAGACAGTGGCACAGACATTCCACGAACGCCGTCAGCGGGATGACTGAGCACATATTCAAGAACCCTACCGAAGTGCGATTTATGATCAACTTTTGAATATTTCCATTTTCTACTACTTTAAACTTTACTTCACTACATTTTGGAAGCAAATATTGGATTTTTTTTTTTTTTTTTTTTGCTCTTAACTGACGGGGCAAATCATCATAATAATTAATTTCACACTGCATATGTACTTTGAAGTATTACTTTTGTTAGTATTATTATTATTATTAGTAGTATTCTAAATACTTTTCCACCACTGGGTGTAGTGGAAACAGCTCCTGTTTGGTGTTAGTAGGAACTAGCTCCATGTTGTTACTCAGTTTGGAAGCACTTACAGGTCGCAACGTCAACGTTCTACAACCGTTACCACAAAATCTGCCTCTACCACAGCCGTGTATGTTGGGCCTGTACTATAACTAAAGTAGAAACAACAATTAAAAAGTCAATATTAGTCATAATATACTTAAAGAACAGAGGCTGGACTCTGGTTCTTCTGACATTCGTTTACCGTTACACGGGGTAGAGTCCGCTTCAGTTTAGCGTTAATTACGTTCGGACATGCAAGCGGTGCCAGTTAGGTGGGTGTGGCCATGCCCAGAGCAGGAAAAAACCCATTACAGTCCCTTTTCTAAACATGTTATTCCTTCACTTCCTCTCAAAGTTTACTCGGGCTTCTTTACCTGTTCAGTTGCTGAAAGAAATACAAATTTCCCAGCCACTGGGCGTATATGAAGGCGCAACGTTTATCTGACAAGAACAGCTGAAGAGCAACCCGGGGGTGGAGCCGAGCCGATGCTCCGCAGTGCCCAGGCCCGACCCACTACGACCCCTCCTCTGCTCGCTTTGGCCGTTAAACTCGCGAACTAATTTTCTCACAAAGTTTTATTTCTACTCGTTGATAATGTTGGAACAACTTTTTGCTCGTTTCCGATAAAATCGTGCAAAAAAATATATATATATTTATAGAGAGAGACATTTTTCGGAGACACTGCAAGTCTCACAAACCCGAGTAAAATTATGGCGGAACTCACACGATTTGGTTGTTTCCAATCGACTGCATATGTGGGGAACACAGCGCTTCGGGGTGCGTTCAAGTGAAAAATGTGTCGGTAACTTTGCGATGTCAGTGCGGCGGCAGCAAATTTCTCATCGCCTTCCAACTTATTAAAAAAAAAAATTATGGCGTTAGTTTATTTTAACTGCTTCGGTTTAAATGTTTTAAAGATCATACGGAAATATCTTTTTGTCGCATGCAGAAAAATAAAGTTTCATGATGCATGCTGAGTTTGGCTGAAAGACCGGTCTGAAAATATAAACAAAAACACAATTTGAAAAAGAAAAAAAAAGATAGAAACAATCAAATGTATGTGAAAGTTTGCTAAGAGACAAACATCCCAAGTCGTGTCCTTTTTGCAACGTTTTCTCTTTGTGCTCTTGAATGACTCCTGTCTGTATTTGTGGACCGTCGTTCTCTGAACTGATCGTTGAGCATTTGGACTCAGATGCAATGGCTGGAATGGTGTTTGTGCGATGTTTGAGGAAGACTTTAGAGTCTGCATCTGCTGCGAGAGCCGTCATAATCAGAGGGACAAACCGGAATTACGGGACAACTTTAAGACGGGCTGCCACCGCTCTGACTGTAAATAACCATGTCTGTTTATCCTTAGTTATTGGACAGTGTTGTGAGCCCACATGAAACTACTCTAATCGCTCATATTTACTTACTCAGGGATACTCAAGTTCATGAACTGTCGATTTGGAAGAGCAGGAGTGCCGTTGTGCAGGTGTTCACTTGTATGCTCGATGAAGGTAAAAGGTCAGCAGGGCTTTCAGACAGCTGCTCAGCTCTGTGTCAGGATGTAACATCCAACCTGCCCTCTCTGTGTGATACCAGGCTCAGAGTGACGATGATGACTGTAAATAATTCATTGGAATTAAGGTTTAACCTGTGAAACTTAAAATGGCACAGCTCAAATTCTATAATGAACGTGGGTGAGTGACGTGACCTGCTGCCCTCTGAGAGGTTAATTCGCAGGTGGAGTCAGCTGAGACGGATCAGGCGTGACTTGTCATTTTTGTTTTAATTCTCTTTTAAACCAGAGCAGTGCCTTGTAAAAGTTGCCCTGTGTTTGCTTATGCTACGTCCTCTCCTGTGCACAGAGTGGAAGAGCTGCATTCCTCCTGGGGCTTCCTGTGCTGTCTTGTATGGCTTACAGAATGCAAAGTTCAGCTGTGGTCCACGCTTTGGAAAAAGGTATGGCAAACTGTGCTGGATGTCAGATATATTGTCCAAATAAAGACTTTGGCACACTCTACCACAGTCCTTGAGCGACATGTCCTTGGGTTCTGCCAACATCTGGGACAGCTGGAAGCAGAATTGACAGATGAGTCACGTGAAATGGAATTGGAGACAACATCTGGCTGAGTTTTGCTGCTGTGTTTTGTGTCTGTGCAGAGGAGGTTTTGGAGCAGGCCGACTACCTGTACAGCTGTGCCGAGACTGAGAAGCTGTACCAGCTGCTGCTGCAGTACAAAGACAGGTGAGGAAACCGTCGCACTGCACTAAGCAACTCTTCTCTGTGCTCACTTTTCATATATTCCTCATTATGGCTGCAACCAACAATTACTTTCAGTGTCAGTTAATCTGCCGACTATTTTTACGATTAATCTATCAATCATTTATTCCATGAAATGTCAAAAAAGAGCTTAAAATGCTTAATTAAAAGGATTTGATTTGACATCTTCAGATTGCTTTTTTTTGGTCTAAACAGCTCCAAACACAAAGACTCCTCATTTATTTTCATATACGACACAGAAACGCAGCAAATCGTCACATTTAAGACATTAAACCAGCAGTTCTTTTCACCTTTTTATACGATTAACTATCAAAATAGTCGGCAATTAAATTTCTGACAGTCGATTATTTGATTAATGGTTGCAGCTGTATTCTTTATTTGTAATGCAGATCTCACTTGAAGTTATTGGAATGTATCTCTCTTAGGTGCATCATTATAATATTTAAGATTTTTGCCTCCATGTTTTTGTACTGATTGAAGGTCGAGCCCATTTCCAGTTTCCAAGCTTCCAAATGTTCCTTTTTGTGATGCGACCACCAGAGGGCACCAAAGTCGTATTTTACACACACGAAGAGCGAAAGTTGTGACTTTGTTTCCATGCACACTGCATGTATAATGTCAGAGGTGGATGATAATGACTCGTGGATGTGTTCAGCATATCTGTATGAACTTGTGTGAGTGGTGTGTGTACCTCCAGTGATGATGCGGAGTTTCTGTGGAGACTTGCCCGTGCGTCTCGGGACTTGTCCGTCATGCCCAACACGGAGGCCGAACAGAAAAAGCAGCTGGTATTTGAGGCCTTTGAATATGCCAAGAAAGCGCTGGAGAAAGATGAGAGTTGTTTCGCAGCACACAAGGTAGGACGGTGAAATCACCGAAAAAGCGCTGCTGATTAACCTTCATTTGGTTTTTTCTGGACGTTTTCTACCACAAAATCTCACTCATGCTTATGATGCTTTTGTCCTTCGGGGCTTTTATTATGAGTATCATTTTAGCGGCAGTAGAATCAATAAACACTTTGCTTGCAGGTTCATAGACTCTTTATGACACAGCATGGTTTCTTTTAAAATACATAAAATGCCATCACGATCTGCACTGACCGAGCTCTCGACATGCTTCCTCTCCTAACGCAGTGGTATGCTGTATGTCTCAGTGATGTTGGCGACTGGCAGGGGATCAAAGTGAAAATTGGAAATTCATACATCATCAGGGACCACTTAGAGGTAAGACAACATTCTGGCCGATGTCATATTATGATTGTAAGACATTTTTCCATATACCAAAGTAAAAGCTGTGCTTTCTTTTTTCCTTGTTCTTTTTCTCAGAGGGCCATTGAGCTCAATCCTAAAGATGCCACTTCCATACATATTTTGGGCTTCTGGTGAGTCTTTTTTATTTTATTTTTTTATTTTTTTTTTAACAGCAACAAACCATTTTTCAGTACAACATGACAAGCATGTGAAACTTCACTACACATCAGGAAAGGCATTAAAGCTGAGACAAGCCGAGTCTGGAACAAAAGAAAGGACTCTAACAGCGATGTCAGACCTTTTGTCCAACATTTAACCACTTCGCCACATAAATACATTTACATTATAAGAGCTTTAAGTAACTTTATTATTTAGGGAAATGTCTACAACTTTTCCCAGGTGCTTTGCATTCGCCGAGCTGCCATGGTATCAACGCAAAGTGGCGGCCGTAATTTTTGCATCACCACCTTCGTCCACATACGAAGAGGTGAGCTTATTCCGCTCTTCCTTTGTTTTCCTCCTAACTGCACAGTGGCTGAGTGTTAAAGCAGCTTAAAGGGATAGTTCACCTAAAAATGAAAATTCAGTCATGATCCACTCACACTCATGCTGATCGAAGGTTGGGTGAATTGTTTTCAGTCCACAAAACACTGCTGGAGTTTAACATGAGAAAGGGGCTGCAGCAGTCTCCCAAACACTTGGAACAAATGGTGACCAAGTTTCAAACTTAATAAAGAAAACCATAATAAAACCATAAAATACCTCCATGCTGTTCATCTGAAGTGATTTAAGCACCAAACACCAAACAACATCTGTGAGGTTTTTGAAAACAATTTGGCATGTTGGGGCTTCAGGACACTTGGATTACTTCAGATGAGCAGCAAGGAGGCATTTTATGTTTTTTTTTTTTTTTAACTGTTGAAACCTGGTCACCATTTGTTTCAATTATTTGTGAGATTACTACGACGCCTTTTTCCTGTGGATCTCCAGCAGCGTTTTATGGACTAAAAGACTTCACTCGCCTTTCAGTCAGCATGAGGGTGAGTAGATGATGACTGGATTTTCATTTTTGGGTCAACCATGCCTTTCAGGCTGAAATGACATTAATGTTTTGTTACCTATTAGTTTTTGCTTGAAGAGTATTGTAGAACCAACTTTTCACATTTGGATGAAGTTTTGCTTTTCTGCCTCTTTTAGGCTTTGGAATTCTTCCTGAAAGCTGAAGAAGGTAAAACAGAACACCAATAATCTAACCGAGGCAAACACGAAAAAAAAAACACAAAACCCTGCTGATCTGCTGCCTGTAGCTGTAATTTTAAATCGAAACAGCCCTGTGCTCCCTGTTCACGTTTTCTTTCAAAAGTTTAAAATGCATTTAACTCAGCGAGACGAATTCTGTGTTTCTGTTTCAGTTGATCCAAATTTCTACAGTAAAAACCTGCTTATGCTTGGAAAGACTTACATGGCACTGAAAGACAGAGAGAAAGCACTGCTCTGGCTAACCAAAGCAAAAGAGTATCCCGCTCACACACTGGAGGACAAAGAGGTAGAGCACTAAGGCTACTAGCAAAGATTACGGTGCTTATAGGACCACTGAACGCTAATTTAATCTAGTCTAACTGTAAGAAAGACATTGAAACACCTTCAGCAATCTTAATCATACCCTGAATCATATGCTGATGAAAACATACTCAGATTTTGTTGTTGTTGTTGTTCCTCTGCAGGTCCATAAAGAAGCTGCTGACCTCTTGAAGAACTTGTAATTACCACTGCGTGAAAAAGGATGCGTTTGAGGACTCTTGGACTGTTAATAACTACTAACATGCTAATGAAATTCCTTATTTTTATTTTTTTTAACAATATAGCAAAATTGTGAGTGACCTTACATACAAAAATCACACGTGCTTTTGATAAAAGAAGAAACGTTCAACCTGCAAAACTTGAACAAGGAACTTTTGATTGCAGTAGAAATAATGATGTCTCTGTGAATATAAACTATTACTGTCCAACTTCCTCTTTGCTGAGCATGACTCTGACTAGCTAAAAGTTTCAACAAATGTTAATTTTTTTTTTGAACTCTTAAAAAAAAATTCAGATGAATAAATGAAACCATTTTCATGTGAAATACAAGCACCAGCTACTGGTTTATGGAATCCAGTGAAAATTTTATCTAAGTATACACATTGGTCTTTAAAAAAAATTACATCAGAAATATTGAATTCCTTCCTGAACAATGAAATAATACCTTTAAATTAATTTAAATCAGAGTTGTGTTAAATCTACCTATAATTTATATAGATATTTCTTTAAACCAAATTATTAATCTTAGCTACAAATGCTCCTTTAACTTTGTAATAACTAAGAAAACACTAGTGCACATATTGATTGCGCTAAAAAATGAATTCAAACCAGCTGAAGATGGACAGATACATTTATTAAATATGGTTCTTTCCACAGGCAAGATCCAATCAAAACAAAGAATAAACCAAGGGCACATTTTATTTTTCTGAAGGAACAAAATTTAAATTGCCAACAGATTTGTGAATCCTGAGCAGAAGGCCTCTCATCCCCCAATAATCACACAACAAAAACAAAAGCATGGGCTTTCAGGGGGTTTATTCACTTATTTGTATTTCATAAATCCATCTCTCTTCATTAAAATGGGCGAACGCAGATTAAAAATGAATCTTCTATACACATCGTCTCAAGTAAAGGGGTATTCTGTACAGTGTAGTTGGTGTTTACAGTGTATCTACACGCGATATGTTACAGTTTGGATGCACCTCAGATGGCCTTAACCGCAGTCAGCGCAGTGAGAAGTTTCCAGCAGCGTTACCACGAACTGAAATGATATGAACTGCAGTATCATGACGCAGCTTTGCTTTGAGGAAACACATCTGTCCAGGTGATACTTGTCACTTGCTACGATGGAGGCAATCTGAAGCATCCCATCTATTTCTGATAAGAAGAAAGGCATCACAGATTCCATCAATGGAGCGGCGGCTCTGTTTAATTATTCATAATATTTAAGTACTTTATTTTCTTTCATTATCTTTATACAATGAATATTCACATACACAGTTGATTTTCTTTGATTACAGGTTTCTGTTCAAAAGGAAGCACAAAGTTATGCAGTTTGACTTCTTGCAAGAGTTGGCTCCTTTTGCTACAGTAAATGTTTTTCTTCATACTGTCGTCCCCTCCTCCAGCTGAAGGCTGGAAACATGTTATATACACAACTGATGACTTGAGTAACCACAAGCTCATCCTAAAAGGTCTAAAGCAGCTTGCTGCTGTCTGCAGTGGCCTGAGAAGAAAAAAAAATAATGCTAGAAAACTAGAAGAATGGCCTGCCACTGCCGGCTTTTGTCCTGTCTTTAGACAACTGACGGAAAGAATAAACACCAGAGTTGCATTAAACTACAAACTATTGAGTTAGATGTAACATTTTGTAACATTTTGAAAAACAAAGCGTAATGTCCCCTGAAGCATTTAAGGAAAGAAAGGACGCGGGGAAAGTGGGGGTGCAAAAACAAAAGCACATACCAATGTGACGCATCGTCAAGCCTGCTGCTATGAGTTGCACTGTGGAGGGTTTTCCACTCGTTATTTGGTCTGTGGCACATTAGTGTCTCATTATCAGTCTTATAATCATTATTTCTATGTGAATTAGGCTACTTTTGATTTTTGCAAACAGCTTTACTTCTACTGATTTTTTTTAAACACATAGACACATAAAGGCAGGTGGCCAATCAAAGCATGAAAATGATGTTTACGATGTGCTACGGCCTTAACAGATCTTGGGCCAAATGAACATCTATGGGAAATTTGGAACTGGATCCTTTGTTAGCAGTCCACCGTCAAAACATAAAGTTAGGGAATATATTTTGTAAGAGTCCCTCCAGAAGAGCTCTGAAGACTTACAAAATCTATGGCAGGGCGCATTGAAGCTGTTTTTGACCTCGCAGCCATCTGTTTTTATAAAACTACGGCTATCTCATATCAGCACAAAACCTCAAAACAAAAATTAAAACAGTGAATAAATTAAGGTGTATAGTCTCAGGAAGGTGGGCTCAGCGCTATGGCTTATATTTTGTGTAGCTTTACTGGAGTCACACTGTTTGACTGCGCAGCTAAAGAGCAGATACACACTCTGTGTAACAACTGTTATTTTATGACCTCACTGTACGGGTTTAGGACACATTTCTAGTGGACACATCAGCTCCTTGTCGGCCAGTTGCCGATCTGTACTGCCAGCATGCAGTATTTCAAATATGTTTGTACAATTCGCTTTCAAGCCATTTCTTATGATCAGTGACCAGGACTTTAAAGGGCGCTGCTGCCATGATATTGACAGTTTTGCTATGATGCTGTGATTCTTACGCAGCATTGGCCTCAGTCGTAATGAGTCGTGAGAGAGACAAAAACTTCTCCAAGGTACGAATGTATGGAAAGACGTGCATTTATGAATGAGATGCCCGTTAGGCCTCGGTGAAACACAAGATGACAGATAGCATAAGGTGTCTTTTAATTTTTTTTTTTGGTTACTTAGAACTAATGACTTCAGGTCAGTGTGATTCTCTGTTAACAAAACAGCGAGTCAGTTTTGTTAATCACAGTGGCTTCATATTACTCGAGACTTAAAGTCCAAAAACAAAACTCAATGAGCCAAGAGCCAAACATATAAGAGCTGTTAAGCCTGAGTCTGTTTTTCTTTCTTTCTTTTTTTTTTTTTAGTCGAGACAATTTTAAAAAAAAAAAACAAAAAAAACAACAACTCAGTCTTCAGGTAAAAACTTCGAGTACACCAACCTGCTGCACATCTTGCTCGCCAAATAAAATTTCGCTGCAGTCTAGGTGCAACATGTCCAGTGTTCCTGGTTCAAACATCAACTAGACCCAAAGACCCCAACGCCATCACACTCACACTCAAGTCAGTTT
>JAQLOL010000013.1:18056828-18067730 GCA_029783665.1 Naso thynnoides
TGGGTGACAAATTTACAGCGGACAACTAAGTGAATGTTAAAGAAAACCACTAGCATGCTCTTGGTTGTGCTCGTGACCAGAGATGCCAATTTTCAACACTGAATGAATCGGATCGTGTTAATGCACTATGAGCATCAGCCATACTGCTCACCTCAAGCTCCTTTTCATCAAAGTACTGGAGCCACTGAAGAGGAACCACCTCGTTGAAGCCGTCCAGGAAAGCTTTCGTCTGACCTTCCACCCCACGGGAAAACCTCCACTCTGCCATTAGACTGCAGTGGACACCCCAAAATGTGCCTCGTAAGTTTCAAAAGACATTATCTTCTTAAAATGAGAATGGAGATCAAATATTATCGCAGTTACGATCAAAGAGCACTTGTACTGAACCTAATATATTCCTCCTTGTTCTCCTCAGTGACTAAAACATTGGCGCCATCAGGCTTGAGGTCATGTGACGTGATCTTCCCCAGGATCTCCATGTCCACTGAGAAGTACATCTCCAAACCACATTCTTCAATGTTGTTGTCCCTGAGGAGAGATTAGGTTGTCACTTACAGCATAATCGAGGGTTAACAGCTCATTGTTGAAAAAAATTAATAAATAATTAATAATAATAATTTTAAGGTAATATTTCGAACTACAAGCCTTCAGTTCGACGGCCTTATTGAAGCAAACACCATCTTGTAACAACTGCAGACAAAATGAATCTTGACTTGTCTCCTCTGTGTATGTGCAGTCTGTCTTTTTTTTTGGTCACAACTTTTTTTTTAATTACTGCTTTCACTCAAAAACAATAGATGTTCTTAACTATTTTTATGGAATAATAAGTTAAGCTTTTAGACAAAAGCTTGTGTATGAGATGTAGGAAGTTACACAGTTGTACATAAAACCCCATCCTTAAAACTCAAAGAGATTCAAAATCCCCTGATTGACTTAATTATTTGTCTGTTTCAGTGTAACACTAAACTCACACAAAGGAAACAAACAAGGCAAGGGTTTCAAAGATTCATATGGAGGAACAGACACATCACTCACTGGATTCTTTGGGTTTGTTATGTACATCATCACTAAGTGCAAGAGAAGCAATAAACCATGCTATGCTCTCTGCTGTTGGCAGAATATACATGTATGTAGAGTGCAGACACAACATACCTGATCCATATGAGTGAGTTGTAGAACTCCGGGTCGATGGACTCCAGATCTTTGAGTATGAGCTTCTTGTTCAGCATGCGTTTATAGAAAGGTAGAGAGAAGCCTGTGTCGATGAACTTGCCATGGAAAAGAGCCTGCAGCCAGAGCCAGAAAAGAGGGAGAATTATTGTTCTGACCACATAACGGATCAATTCATTGTAAGGAAAACAGTAACAGCCTCAGACACTCCCCTGTTTAAGGCATGACAGCCAAACAAATCTGACAATACAGCATGGTGTACTGAAGAAGAATTGTTATGTTTGTGTAGTTCAAGGTACGACATTAACGGTTGCCCGATGGCCCCGGGGTCAGCAAAGAAAAACCTGCGAGCAAGCAAAACCTGGTCGGGAAGGCGCAAAACGGCCAGTCAGTAAAGCGTTTCCAGCCGACTCTTTCCCTCCTGATAACCTGTGTCCGTCAGAGAAACGCTGATTTTTAACATAAAACTGCGTTTTTTTGTTTTATCGTTTTCATCAGGTCCGTTTTCTGCATCTGATCTGCAGAATCTCTCTGCCCTGCTTGGGGATGGGAATCGGGAACCAGTCCCAGCTGAGAACCAATAACAAATTGGCATCAGAATTGGTATCATATGCTTCCAAGCTTATCAATTCCTCTTATCAATGATCAGGCATGTGACGCTGAAATGAAAAAGGCAGAACTCAACTGCAAAGGCAGTACAGCCTGCGGACAGCCTACACAAAGCTCATTGATAAACAGTGGGGACAAAAAAAAACAGTTGCAGTAGAACCTGTGTCGCCCTACATTTTTCCACACAGAAAACTGTTTAGGTATCAATCAAGGAATCTACAAAAAAATGGGACTGATAATCAGAATCGATAATGGCGTTGGTATCAATAAAATCTTATCAATTCCCATCCCTAGCTCTCATGCGCGCACACAAGGCATCTCGATTGAGTGGTGATAAATATGTAACCTGAAGATTACCTGCAAGTCAAAAGCCAAAACTCTATCTATACACCTGTTCAACCTGCATAAACGTCAACATGTAGAGCGCAATATTTTAATCTGCTCTGTGTCTATTCAAAGTCACAAGCACAGCACGCTAGCTCAGCAGCTAACAGCTAATTGCTACAAACAAGCTAAAAGAATAAGCGGTCTGTTACGTAATCTAACCGTTTAGCTTAGATTGCCACAAATCTTAGAACCTTGCAAACTCTTTTATTCTGCTGCTGACTGAGACAACAAGCCCTTCCCTCTAACGTGACATGCAGGCAGGCTCACTGCCTGAGGACGGATAGAGGAGAGGAGGAAGGAACTCAACGATGTTCTTCATTCTTTCTAAACTTTACTCAGTATTTTGATATCAGGAATATGATTTAATTTTCTGACATTTTAGATTTGTTTGAGTTTGTTTCGTTTTATTGAGTTTATCTTAAACATCTGAAATGCAGTCAGAATTACCCATGCACTGTGTAGTCTATAACTCAGCCTAATCTATGAGAATTAAAAAAAAAAAAGAAGAAAATCAAAGATAACAGGCCCACACAGGTCTGCTGCTTCATCCCTCTCTCTGTATGTTTTAATAAATACATATGTAATAGATACAACGGCATTGCTTGGGCAGAACAAGAAGGAAATTAGATGGGGTAAGTAAATTTGAGAAGTTCTTGTCCTGCAGGCCAAGCAGAAAAAAACCTTAACGGTGGACCACGTAGCTGTCAAAGTCCCAAGAACTTCTGAGTGATTACTGGCAGCCCGTGAACTTGCCATTGCAATGAAGCGGCCGATGAAGCAGAAGTAGGATAGGTGGTCCGGGTTGATGGCTGAGGCTGGGTTGATCTGCAGGCAGTAGTTGCTCTTGCCGGCGTACTCAAAAAGACAATACATGGGGTTCAGCACTTCATGGGACAACAAGAAGAACCACTCTCTGCAAAGAGAGGAGAGTAGAAGGCAAAAAGAAAAAGAGGACAAAGGCAACAGAGTGCATGTGGGGGGATGATTCATAAAGATATGAGAAAGGAAATAACAGGAGGAACGGAAAGAAAAAGAAAGAATAGAGGGGGAGACAAGAGTTGAACATAATAAATTGTGACTCACTGTTGCGAAAATCTGAGAATTTTTCAGTATATATTTCTATAGTGCTTATATTACCGAGCCAAGCCACCATAGTCTAGACCCTCCTCCCCTCTGAAGATGACATATAGTCTCCTCCTCAAGTCGTAAGGTTTCAGGGCCATAATCTAGCGGAGAAAACACGCACACAAGATCAGCTAAAACGCAAAATGAGCGAGCACAGCTGGCATAAATGTTCTTTAAAATGACTGAAGTGGATCATGCACGTAGGCTGTGATAAATCCCTGCACGTGAAATTCATTTCTGCCTGCACTGTTTAGAATTAGTTCAAACTGGAACTGGTCAGTGTTGGAGGGATTCTTACTTGCTGGAAAGAGTCTTCAAACAGCGTCTGTCTGGAGACTGTGATCTTCACATGGCTAGGAAGAGCATTTGACTGAGAAAATACAAGGCAAATCATTAATGCATTGAGGGGCAAATAAGATCAGGATGGGTGACTAGCAAGAAACAGAGTGATGGACTACGAGAAAGGGAACACCTACCTGGCACAAATAGCGAAAATGGGCAAGCTTCCATCGGAAGCTGCGCTCATAAGCAATCTGAGGGCCTTTGGTGCTGAGAGGCACAAAGAGATTTAAAGGTCAAAACTTAGCAAGTATAACTTGATACATGCAACGGAAAAGAAGCTTTTTCCATAGGGGAGAAAGTTTAAACGTCACCAGTAATAAATAAAAAAGTACCACATGTGAAACATGCTCCGGTGCAGTCACGTAAAGGTAACATTTTAAGAGATTTCCTTCTTAGAGAATATATCGAATTCCATGTACACTAATATTTAAATTACCATACTTTCATGAATATACCAGTGGAAAACATGTTTTCTAAATCAACATATATTTTTGAACTTCCATGAGCTGTATGTATTAGCGGTGACTAAATGACTTCACATCTGGTTCTAGTAAACATATTCATTGAATTACGCGCAGGCTCCCACAGCTGCAGCTCTGGAGCCCGTTTTTATCTAATGTAATTCACAACACGTGAACAATTAAATTATGTTGGTGTGTTTTCTTACACAGAGGACTTTCCGGTGCGAGGGTCGCTGAAAGTGGTGGTTCGTGTGTTGTGATCCACAAAGTAGCGAACTCCTTCCCTTGTGTACCGGATCTCCCAGCCCTCGGGAAGAGGATCCTCATTCTGTAGCCTGCACACACATGAACTCATTATCTACATCCACTAAAGATGGGGAAAATGGAAGCTACGTCCAAAGATAAAACCTCAGGCCATAACACTGACTGCAGCCCAACTGAAAAATCCTCATACTCTATGCTGAATCATTGAAACACCTTTCCTTTGAAGCAAATGTGGGAAAACATGAATAAATGTAATGGATTACTGAACAAGCTTTATCTTCAAATGGTATTTCAGTAAATGATTTCTTAGATTAAAACTAGGTGGCCATATCATGATTCATGATGAGCCGACTTTCCTTGGCTGTTCAGCATGTAAGGTTTAAATTCTGGTTATAATCTATCAGTGTAATGTATCTTAGAAAAACAAGCTGTTGAAGCTTGCAAAGTTTTTTAAGACTGCTGCAGTCTCTGACTGTGGCTGTGACATACAAGTAGCTTAAAAAATTGTTCCAGATCACGGTTTTGACCCTGAAAATGATTTGGCTTTCTTCTGATGACAGATTTACTGTAAGAGATATTGTCAAAGACAATTTTTTTTATCTAAATGTACAGACAATCTGGAGCCTGAAGGAGCGCTATCTTGTCCTCGTGGATGAATTGGTACCTTACATCATGGTGTCACTTGGTATTTGCGCGCTCGGGAGTAACGATTACTCATGTGAGCAGATGAACAGATGTTGCTTTCCCTCCAGCACATAATAAATGAACTCACTTTACCACAACTGCTGCCTCAAATTTTCTTAGCTAAATATTTATTTAACTTAATAAAATTAGACTGATTTTACATTCATGCCAGAGTTATTTTGAGTAGGGGTTTTTTTGGGGAGCAGCATCAAGGCTTATGTTCCCTCAAGTGAGAACAATACTTTTTTATGGCTCAATGTTTGTGTTTAGTAAATATAAAGACACTTTTATAGATAGTAAGCTAAAATTTTAGACAATAACATGACCTTTAAAGTATCCTCAAATATCTAATGTACCTTTCTGCTCAATACAATTACACAAACAACAGGTCTCATGTAGGGAAAATAAAGTTTCCCTCTTTTTTGAAACATTGTGGTTTTTGTGGCACTGAGCTCACCCTTGGGTTCGGGGGTCTTCCCACTGAGTGGTCTTGGTGTTATGGTTGACAAAGTACACTCGGTCATTAGAATCCACACGCCTCTCTAAAATTGATAAAAACACACACAGGAATCTATAGCTTAATAGGCAGAATGAACAGGCAACTCATGACTTGCTGACTAGATCTCATCTGTCTTTTCTTTGTGAAGAGGTCTAGTGACAGCTGGGGGAAGTATTTCCAGGGAAGGAGGTTGACAGAAGTGTCGTGAAGTGTAACTAAACAACTTGGATACATTCAGATTAATCTTGAGACAACGTATTAAAAAAAAGGTACAAGTATTGTACTTTACTGTTAAACACACGTTTTAGTATGAAAACTGGTACTATGCATATTGCTAAATTTATGTTTTTCTTATAAACATATTCTGCTGATTTGCTTTCATTTTCAATTTAAAATACATGCTAACATATAGTAAGTAAAAATATGTTAAGTAATTAGTAAATAAAATGTGTCAACTTACCCCAGCCAGGAGGTAGTGGACCTAGAGGATCATTCTCTGCAGACATCATGGATGCCTGAAAACGAGGAATGCATGCATAGACTTCCATTAGGAAACACAAAGACTAGCATAATAAAAAAAACAAACAAAAAAGAAAAAATATATATATTCCACAACACGGCGCTAGGAAATGGTAATGAAATCCGAAATAACCAAAAAAACAGAGTATTGATATCTTGCAAGCAAGTGGGTCTCTGTGGCTGGTTACTGCTAAATAGAGTGGAGCTGTCTGTCTTTTGTTAGATTTGTGTTGTGAGCTAATCATCATCGCTGGAGATAACCTGAGTATAAAGGCACAAGAGAGGGACCCTCACAAAGATAACAAGATTAGAGCAGAGGCTGAGGCACTGCAGGCGTACTTCTAAATTCTGACAAGGCAAAGTTTTTGTAGTTTTTGCCTTTAGACCAAGTGAGTTGAGGCAAATAATGGAGAGAAAATACGGTAAGTTTTTAGGTTACAAAGTTTATAGCCACTGAGCTCATCATGGTGACACGGAGGTGACCTGTCTTTTTACCACATTCATTGCAGTCAGTGGCTTCCATTCATTTCACTATGATATGAAAATCAACTTGCAGTGACTTAAAACTTTCTTGATTTCAGTATCACTATTGTCAAAGTTGCATTGTCATGGCTAATGTGCAGTGGTAATGCAGCTTCAAATATAGATAGCCAGGAAAAGTCATTACTGCACTCTGCACAGAAATGAACTAAAAACCATCTTTTAATAAAAATCCTGTTCAAAAGTTGAAAACCCCAACAGTTGCTCGGTTAAATAGTCAATGGTTGTATAAAATATGTGCGACTTGTAATTACAGAGTTGGATTTTTCAATTCTTATGAAAGTGTAGCCTTTCAGAGCTCTAGATAATTGTCCACTGGATCACTATGCCACATCCAATATCAGAGTCTTAAAATAAATCAACTTTGAATAGACACTTAAAAGTGGTTTCAGTCACAGCCACAGCTGGGTTTGTTTTTGAAATTTTCTGGGACTCAAATTGAGTGTGGAATGGTTTGAGTTCAATGCACAACCTAAAAGATGACAAGCTGAGAACAGCTGAAAGCCGGATCGATCCTGTGTGGTCAGGTCATTCAACAATGGCACAATGTTCACAAAGCAACAGATCAAGACAGTGCAGTTTACAGAGTGGAAACATGATCTTTGGTCACCGACATTGGGACTCCAATACTGAGCGTTAGAATAATACTTGCTGCTTAAATTTAAATTAGGCAGTTTGTTTAAAGTTAACAGTGAAGAATGTTACAAGGAACAAGAGCAGAGATGTTTGGCTCGTGAACTTTGGTCACTGCCGGGACACCTAACATCTTATTGGTAAAGGAAAATGAACAGGATACAAGACTGCACACTAATATTCATGTAATTAAAAGTTCACTCATTTACTAATGAAGAAAGCACTTGGCTTTTTGATTCTGCGTGCACTTACGTAACCTCCCTTTTCAACGTTACTATAAGCATATGGAATGTACTTTGTAATTTACAGGTGTAAAAAAAACAAAAAGGTTTTAAAAGTGGTTTGAAGGGACAGGAGGGTAGGGGTGAGACTTTTGTCTTACAGAGTAGAGGTATCTCTGGTTAAACTGGTGCATAGCTCCCTGCAGCTGGCTGCGTTGGCTCTGCCACTGCTCAAAGTTGCGGACTGATTCCATAGTGGGACGCTGCCACGTGGTGGTGCGGGTGTTGTGGTCCACATAGTAGATCCTGCCCCGGTCATCCACTCTGCGCTCCCAACTGGCAGAATGAAGGACAATAAGCAAACAGAAACACAACAAGCGAGCTCGTAAGCAAATGAATGAGGCAGTATGGATGGATGGAACGTCAGAGGTACAAGTATAGGTTATTTGAATGAGATTTAAACTTATATGTAACATTTCCATATTGAAATGATTAAAGGAATTATATCTTTGTCTAATATTTTTTATGAGTCGTGTACCTTCATTAATCCAAATAATTCCAACAATGTTCGAACCCAGAGAAATCTATAATTTTATTCAAGCTCACTGCATTTCAGTTTGTCGCCTCAGCTAACTTCCATTCGCAGCAAAAGTGACAGAACAAAATTTGAATACAACTTTACCTCATCCATGAACATTTCTGCCTGAGTCAGTCACATAGACTTTTATCTTCAATAATGGCTCTTTAATTATGAAATAAAATAAATCCCACAATTCCACACTAGAATACAACTACTTGCTCTCACTGTTTGGGTAGCAGGACAAATAGCAGCAGTAAATACATACTGTATTGCATATATTGCATTTAAGGACATGAAGAAACTACTAACGACCAAACACAACCAGTTACAGTTCTACAACTGCACGTCAAACAGTCAAAAACTAAAACTGTGAACTGTTGATGATGTGTTGGAACACATTAGCTTGCCTCTCACTGACACTGAACTATTTACAAGTTAAACTTACCTTAAACTTTGTACATAGTCTACACCACAAGTTCTGTAAGTGGACTTGGTATGAGTAGAATAATGTATCAAATGTGTTGATGTGGAAAATATCTACCTTGTCAGAGTAAACCATATATTGCATAACATGACTGCGTGTGAGATGTACCATGGCTTAAAAATGGCAAATACAAAGATTCATTCTGAAAAAAGGGCTGAACACGGAATAAATCCGAAAGAGACGCTCACCCTGGCGGTAGTGGCTGTGGTTTTTCCCAGGTAGTAGTCCTGGTGTTGTGGTCTACGTAATAAGTTCTGCCGTGGGGGTCTTTTCTCTGCTCCCACCTAAAACACACAACAGTTATAAACTATTTGATAAAGGCAGGCTACGAACCAAAAGCTTCATCAGATTGTGCAAGATAACAGAAATGATAGAAACAGAATGACAGGTTCTTCTATAATATAGAGAAATATGAGCATGTATGCGTGTTTGGCAGTCCAAACATACTCAGATCGAACTAAGAGGATTCTGGCTAGAGTACAAGTGGCACTTATTTACCTTATTTACTAGTGACTTACCAAAATATTCTAATTAGGGCCTGACCGATATTAGTGAGCAAAAAAACTGCATTAAATCCAAAACATCAGCTAATGCTATATATAAATATATAATTTATACTTGTGGCAAGGATACGGAATGGAGGCAGGATATCTTACATTTTAACAAACTTTATTCCAAACATCAGTGCACACTTCATTTATTAGTTATGGATTAACGGACCATCCTCAGCTCGACAAACTTTGCAGTTACACCATTTTAAACCACTAGTCCACGCATTTTTCCCACCTTAAAAAGCAGTTTTTACATCTGCGCTTATTGGCAAACATAAAAGCCAATACAGACAAATCTGCGCTACGTCTACCGATAATATCAGTAAACCAAGAAATCTGGGGAGCTACGATTTTTATCAAATTTTTTTAAAAACACAATTTAATAACAGCTTTTAGTAACATCGGTGTTAGATCATCAGTCAGTACAAAAAATGAGCAGCTGGTGACGGTTTTTACCCTGGTGGTAGAGAATCGGAGGCTCCAGCACTTGGGACCTGCTGCCTGGGCTTAGCCCCATCTGTAGATACAGTCGTACTGCTACTACTGCTACCACCAGCAACTCCTGAAGCATTTGCTTCTCCTAGTGCTGGGGAGGAAGAGGACGATGATGAGGAGTTTGTGATGGTGGTGGCCCCCTGTGGTGTGGAGGTCAAGGTGGAGGAAGTAGCAGTAGCAGTAGCAGCAGCAGCGGCAGCGCCATCAGTCGGCTTAGCAGCAGAGGAGGAGGCTGGAGCCTGTGTGGAGGTTGGCAGGGGTTGAGATGTGCTATCTGGTGCTGTGTCAGAGTCTGGCACGGTGGTGTCTTGATTGCAGTTCTCGGTCTCGTCTGCAGAGGGCAGCACATCACTGCTTGTGGCAGACAATGACCCCAGAGCAGCATCACAGGACTCCCCATTGACTGCAGGCAAGTCAGAGAAAGATTAGAATGAAGTTTACATTCAAGACACGAACACTTCCACCATTCATGACTTGAAGTCCGTTATGTCTCAGAAATAAGAACTGCCTTTAAATGAATTACTGTATAACAATTACCAAGTAGTCTAGAAATCTACAGAGATGTAAATATATAAACATTTAGTAGCTGACTGGTCAGTACACATCTGAGCAAATGTAAACATATCTGTTGACAAGATTAATTTAAAAAAAACCCTGAAACACTGTAAACTAAGGCCATGTTTAGACAAGAGCTCCCCTACCAAAACCTGAAAAGGTTTTCCTCTGCGTCTTTACAGGGCTCCACACTGTGACCAAGTGGTCATGTTTCGGGACCGCTTTTTGAGTAAATGCCAGTAATTTTAACAACTAGTCATGCGTACAAACTAGTCCTTTTTTTTAAAATGTTGATAAAGGAGGAGGGAGGGAATGGCTTGGATAACACTGAGACATGTTGCACTAGGCACAGGCGCTCCAAAAATCATCTGAGTGCATGTGGGAAGAACAGCTGGGAGCGCCTGACGGTCCCATTCGGGGCCGTAACTCTAGAACCGTCAGCTAAGAAGTTTTTGCAAGGTGGCGTTCAGGCCTGTCCCCCTCAGTCGTGCTGGATTCCCCTCAAAAAAGTGGGGACACGCCCGCGGGAGCGCAGCACTGTGGCTGAGGGTGTGGGAGGCTGTGAAGTGACATTGATGAGTGCTGCGACTCCTCCTTTTGGGCGTCTAATTTTTTTTTTTTCCAACATAGACTTTTGTGCACAAAAGATGACAGTTGATCACATCTGGATCAGCTGTCAGTCAGTTCAACAGCTGACTGTGCCTGTGCACATCGGTACTGCAATATTACACACACAGGTATCAGCGTTTCTTTCTCTGTAATATTACCTGATCAATGAACAGC
>JAQLOL010000013.1:18096386-18106694 GCA_029783665.1 Naso thynnoides
TCACACCTGCACCAACCGTATCTTTCTTCGGAGGTGTTGTGTTATTATGAGGAGAAACTAATGCACACCCCGAGGGACCTATGAAGACTCTGAACACCCTGTGGAAAAAAAAAGACGAGGAAAATTCGGTATGATCAGTGAATTTAGCATGATCGAAACAGACTTCCCTGAAGACAATGTGCAAAAAGAAGGTTTTCAGACTTCTCTGACAGCAAATAAGGGTACCAGACTGTGAGCACTAATGAATTATTGACATGAGCCTCTTGTCATTCATAATTTATGGATTTGTGCATTATGTGTAAAATTCATGATGGAAAAAAACTATGTCAAGATGTGTGGATAACTGGTGTGTCTATTGATTAGACTCAACATAACTACTCCAATCAAAGTCTGGCTGTGGTCTGCTAAAAAAAGAATGAGTGAGGCTGCTTTGATCCAAGTAAAAGGCAGAGTAACCCGACAGCAGAGCCCGGAATAAAACCTATTACAGTTCATGAGAGGGGCTGGCAGCTCCGTCTCTGTGCACAATAATTCAGCATCAGTGGAGCTGAGTGGAGCCATCCTTGCACGACAGGAAACGGAAATTCTGCTAACATAACGAAAGAGAAAACGGCTCAAATTACGGAGTCAAGAGAGGACACAATATTTAGTGTAACATCTGCTCACCGACTCTACTCAACGCTCCTTCCCTCATATCCTGCTTCATGTTTTTAAAGTCACACGTTTAACGACGTGGCTAGCAGGTGAAGCTAGAAAGCTAACTAATCACGACGTCCTTTAAACGAACAGTAACGTTAACGTTAACGTCAACATAGCGACTAACGTTTCATTAACAAAATGGGTCAGTGGGGAAACAGTAACGCTGCCCTACTTTTCATTTCGGTTACAACTGACAACCAAAGCTGACGTTATAAATGGCTACGACCTGAGAGTAGCAAACAACAACAACTTGGTAATAGTGGGTTAAATATTAAATGGGAAGAATTCGGTCAATTTAAAAAAATAAAAACAAATCACCTTATCAGAGCCAACACGCAGCAGAAGCAGCTAACGTTAACATTAGCAGTTACAGTTTACCTGCAGTTAGGTAACATTACTGTTAACCTATATTTGTATTTCTTTACCACAGTCAAAACAAAGTAGGCTAACTAATACTTTACAGAAATACGAGCTGCTTGAAATATTAGACTAACGCCGAATGGAGGGAATATTATCATTAGTTTCGAAAATGTCTTTTTTTTTAATTTCTTCCGGGTGTTTTGCCAACAGTTAATAACGCAACGCCTAACAGACACATTTTTGAACAACGTTTGGCCTGTCCTCTGTCCCACTGAGACACCCTGGCATATGAGGCTATCACATTACCTTCACGTTAGCTTGTAGGCTAAGTCGCACAGCCTGTGTGGACAAAGCTAAGATGACGCAAGATGACCACGTCTTTGGCTTACCGTAGATGGCCAGTATCCCTCCTCAGCAGAGAATTGTTTTAATAAACACTAAAACGCGATGAATGACAGTCGTGTCACTTCTCATCCACTGTCGTCTCCCCTGTCCCGGTCATGTTAGCTTGCTGGAATTTCAAAGCACGACAGCTTCAGTGCTAGAATATAACCAGGTGAGGGCGTTGTGATGCACATGTACTATTTTACCGCCCTGTGCTGTAATCAATGCAGCAGTGAAATGGAAGTGGTGCTGGTAAGTGTCCCTACAAATGCATCCCATATAACTTGCACTGTGAACTCAGTCACGATAATTACAATGCAGTCATCTGAGAGAAGGCTAAGTCCGTTCAACTCATGTTTTGCTGATTGTCATTCAATATCCTCTCACCAAATCTCTGCTTGTCAGCATAGTTGCTACACATTTAATTACTATATAAAGTCAGATGAATCATTCTGTTTTGATTACTGTGTGTATTTGAAGCCCAGGTGTGTCTTTATGCCACAATCTCTGTTGTGCATGGCTACATATGCAATAGAGTTGTCACTGATTTCTATACATTTAACATTTTCCACCACCAGGAATCAAACCTCAGTCAACTGCCTGGGAGGTAGCTGTGCTCACCACTATACCATGATCACAGTTTTCTGTATGATTTGTTTGTTCCCACATTCATTACTCACGTCACTATATTCAAAACCACAAGGCATTGTATAACAGCATTAAAGGCACTCTAAGCACGGTTGGTTGACGTTACTTCTGTAACTTCTGACGTTCGACAATGTTTTAAAATAAAACAGAGCTAGCTCGCCCCTCCCCATCTCTGCCCCTCCCCATTTCCGCTTCTCACACACGCTAGCCTGATGATAACATTGCTGCAGTGATGGCCCAAACAACTTCTTCAGGCTCTCGGTGCTTCTGAACGTCTCCTTTTTGGTCCTGTGTCAGCCATTTCAAATTTCCCCCAAATACTGGTTGTTGTCTCGCTGTCGGCGTTGGCGTCCTAGCTCTCCTCTAGCTAACTTCTCTCGTATATTCCACTCCCCCAATCCCCCTTCATGTGCACACATGCACACAACCCCCAACCCCACCTCCCAATCCCTCTTATTGGTGATTGGCTGGTCGGGGCAGGCTGAACCACAGTGTTTTTGTTGGCGTTTTTGGAGCCTGGGCTGTTTACAAAGACCGGACTTTTTTACAGCATATTCAGAGGACAGACAGCCGGCGGATTGTGAGGAGATGTTTGCTGTACATGACTAGTTTAGAAACTGCGTAACGAGACTTAGAATGCCTTTAGGTGAAAAAGAAAAGCTAGTGCTTTTCATTCTTATGCATCAGTAGCTGTTTTTCAAAAGAAGCAGCTTCTTCCCTGGAATACCACCAAGGAGTTTGGCCGTCTGGATTTCCAAGAAAGTTGACCAATTGCCATTGACATGAACTACTGCCATGCCCGTGCAAAACATGCCTGTTCAGAAGAGGGTAATTCCTTGACCGAGGGTATTCCTTCTTGTAGCTTTATCAAGACTCACTCATCCAGACAATATGGTCTGTGCTTTTCGAACATCTTCAGAAGGATCAGTAGGGTTCAGGTTTCCTTAAATCACTTTCTGAATACATTCACTTTGTGAAAAAGGTCTGGACATGCTCAGAGTTTGAATCCTAGTAGGCGTGGTAACAGGTTAAGTGTAAAACTACTGGAGCAGCCTTAAACCAATCGGCATTAACATGACTGTATGACATATGCAGTGGGCCCGGCTATTCAGTGAAACCCGGCGAAACAGACAGATAAGTGGGAAGGTTAAGGTCCAGTGTATTCAATAATCACATAAATGCCATTATATTGTGTTATGATTGAGATTCTGCCCCGCCATGCATCACGGAGACAGACAGTTTAACGCTGTTTGTTTGAAATTAAAATCACATCATTACCAGGTAGATGCAGTTACAGGCTGCAGCTAACCGATAACAGTGGAATCCCCAGCCTCACGCTCCCCTGAGACAGCAGCTCAAACATAGGTAACTAATAACTAAGTTAACCTGCAGGATCAGACGAGACGAGTGGCAGCTAATGTTGGTTTTTCACCAGGTGTAAAATAATCACATAGATATTGTTATATTGTATTGTGATATTGGTCACTTTTCCCAGTTCTAGTGTTTTTTTTTTAATAGAGTTTTTTAATGTGCTGTGTTGCACCTGAGGCTGTGTGAGTATCGTGTCTGCACCGCATAGATCAGTGGAAAGACTTTAACTAAAGGCTCCTATTCTTACCTACGTGTATTAATCACAAAAAAGCGATACATTTCATGTCCTCAAGGTTGCTGTCCGTCTGGTCAGAACAGTCCTTGTATTGAATTTTCCCTAGTTTTCACTAGCCAGGGGTTTTTGGTAGCCCGGTTAACCAAAGCCGTGGGCCTCTGTCATGGTTGAACTACTGTCAACAAGTGTTTGACCTCTACGTCATCAATCTGAACCACTCCAGCTAGTTGTTGATCAGTCCAGTCAAAAAAGGTCTCTGCTATTCCAAAGACGGGACCCTTACCAGACTGCTTCTCAGCAAAAATTAAGCTAAGCTGTAGAGAGGGTATATTGCTCAGTCTCAGTCTCATCAGTTGTCAAGACTGGCCATGCATGTGTCTTCACAACAAGGCTGACCGCTTAACAAAGGAGATGATACGTAAGTCTCGTGAAGATTGAGGGTGTGGATTCATATTAAGTGAGCGCTGTACCATTTGAGCTAACAAATAATTGGTAATATTACATATATTCCGCACCACGAGCAATGTCTGCGAAGGATGACTCTGTTGTCGTGGCCGAGAGGTTAAGGCGATGGACTTGAAATCCATTGGGGTCTCCCTGCGCAGGTTCAAATCCTGCCGACAACGTGCTGTTGAAACATTTTGTCATTCAAATAGACATTTACTCAGTCATTGCAGCAAATGCACGTGAAAATAACTCAAGTGGTGTTTGACTTTCAATGTCATACCCATTGTAAACTTGGTCATTGAAGAATGTAGTAATATTGAGAATTTGACACAGTTCATGTAAACAGCATATCCTGCTTGAATATTCCCAATTAGGCCTTATTCCGAATGAAGCCAAATCGAATTCGACATGTGGGATACGGCCGTATTTTTCCTGTTGTAGGAGTGCTTTCTTTGGACACGTATAAGGCGCAGCTGGAATATCCGCCTTAATCCGGGTTCTGTGAAGTGTGCTTGCAGCCCTGCAGAACGGAGCAGCTTCCCGATAGCTTAATACATTTTCATTCATTATCCTCTAAACAGGTCTCTGCCAGTCAGCATAGTTCCTTAAAGTGCATTTATTATGTAATGTCAGGTATGTCATTCTATTTTGAACATTGTGTCTATATGAAGCTCTGGTTTATCTTTCCGTGCCACAGCCTGTGTTAAACATGGCCACACATGCAAACTAGACTTCATTCTATATAAACTAATCGATTTGCCATGGCCAGGAACCAAAGCTCAGCTCTAAATTTCCTGTTCCCTTAAGGTTGCTGTCTGTCTGGTCGGAACAGTCCGTGTATTAAATTTTCAATAGTCTTAACTAACCAGGGGTTTTTGGTAGCCTGGTTAACCAAAGCCGTGGGCCTCTGTCATGATTGAACTACTCTCAACAAGTGTTTGACTTCTATGCCATCGAACTGAACCAGTCCTGCTAGGTCCGGTCAAAAAATGGTCTCTGTTATTCCAAAGACGGGCCCCCTTACCAGGCTGCTTCTCAGCAGAAACTGTGCAAAGTGGAAGGAGGGTGTGACCAGGCCAATGGCTTCCAGGTTTTCATTCATTATCCTCTAAGTACATCTCTTGGCTTTTCATTCTTTTCCTCCTCAGTAAAGGAGAGGAAACCAAGGTGCTGTGGAGAATGAGGGCATCAATCCCTCTACCTCTCGCATGCTAAGCGAGCGCTCCACCACTTGAGCTAATTCCCCTGTATGTTGGCATGCACAATTTCCCTGCAAACTCGTGTTTGGATCAACTTTGTGTACTTGTAATGATGACGACATGGCACGACACATTCTAAAACAGGAGTAAACTTGGACGAGGTGGCCGAGTGGTTATGGCGATGGACTGCTAATCCATTGTGCTCTGCACGCGTGGGTTCAAATCCCATCCTCATCGCACGTGAACTATATTGATTCCTTGCTTTATGTAGAGGGATGATGTGAAGTGATACGTTTGATACCCTTAAATCCAAAGAAGAGTGCGAGTATGCTCAGTGGCTTCTGTAAGGGTGTCATCTTCGGGTGGTTTCACACTAGGGGCCTTGGCCCCTATCCCATCATGCTTGATCCCAAAGTCCAGATCACTGAATTAGTGTGAACACACTGTGCTTGGAAAGCTTTGATAAACCGTGCCTGAGTCCCCTTGAAAAGGTGGTCTCGGGCACCACTCATGTGTACTTGGGCGTGGTACGCATGAGATGTGCAAGCAACTGTGCCCAAACAAGAGAGCTGTCTGCTATACCATTGACTGTGTGAGTATCCCGGGCTTTTCATGACACACAGGCGTTGTGGCCTAGAAACCATGACACAGCAGTTAAGTTACACGCACGTAAGGAAGGAGCCAGGATTTTTTGGCTTGATATTTTCATACTGATGTTTGAAAACATATTTCTCTACTGCCACTACTTGGTCAATTCTGTTGGCTTGAAAAAATAAGTAGTTGCTTTCTCTTCTTTATATGTATTGACGGACTGCAAACCAACTATGTGCGTACCGCCACCCACTGTATGGGACTATGCTCATACTCAAGCGTGCTCGGGCACAGAACCACGTTACCAATGCAAAAGCGGGCCTGCGGGGGATAGGGGAGGGGGAGCAGTCGTGCTCTGGCAGAGTACCAAACAATGGCACCACATGTTAAACTGGCCTAAATCACCAACCACACTGTCTTATTTGACTCAAAGTATTTTAACAACATCCATTCAACTCATGTTTTGTTGCTTTTCAGTCATTGGAATTGTCATTGGCATTCAGTCATCAAAACAGATCTCTGCTAGTCAGCATAGCTCCTTCAATTCTAATTATTATGTAATGTCACGTACTGTATATGGTCCTATTTTGAACGCTGTGTCCATATGAAGCACTCATTGGTTTATCTGTCAGTGTCACCACCTGTGTTAGACATGGGCACATGTGCAAAGTAGGTTTCACTGATGTCTATAAAAAGATCTGTCTGCAATGGCCGGGAATCGAACCCGGGTCAACTGCTTGGAAGGCAGCTATGCTCACCACTATACCACCATTGCAATTTTTCGTGTCATTTAGCCCCTATTCATTGCTTGTGTCATTATATTCAAAGCTTGTCCTAACGCAGGACACGGCACAACAAGTACTAACCAGAAAGGCAAGCCAGTGATTTCCTTTCTGATGCATCAGTAGCTGCTCCTCCAGAAAAGCGGCCTCTTCTCTAAAATCCGCCCAGCTGGATTACCATAGAAAGTTTACCCATGGCCGTTGACGCCAACTAGTGCCGCTCCCGTCCAAAACATGCCCGTTCGGAAGTTTGCTCACTGTCATTGCCATCAATGATTGTCAGTGAAGTCATACATTTGAAATTCTTAAAAGCAAATAACAGTGTGAGCAAGAATGCTGACTGCCTTCTTTTTACAGGCAGTGAAAAAGCTGCAAACCACACCATATGAGTTGGACCATAGTATGTTAATGACATCTATTCCACCCTCGTCTTCCTGGTTTGCATTCATTATCCTCTGAACAGATCTCTGGGCTTTTCATTCTTTTCCTCCTCAGTAAAGGAGAGGAAACCAAGGTGCTGTGGAGAATGAGGGCATCGATCCCTCTACCTCTCGCATGCTAAGCGAGCGCTCTACCATTTGAGCTAATTCCCCTATGTAAGTACATGCACAATTTCCCTGCAAACTCGCGTTTGGATCAACTTTGTGTGCTTATAATGATGACGACATGGCTTGACACATGCAAAAGAAGGCAAAAAAATGGACGAGTTGGCTGAGCGGTTAAGGCGATGCACTGCTAATCCATTGTGCTTTGCACATGCGGGTTTGAATCCCATTCTCATGAAGTCAAAATACTCTTCATTGCATGAAGAGTATTTTGCTCAGTCTCAGTCTCATCAGTTGTCAAGCCTGGCCATGCATGTGTCTTCACAACAAGGCTGACCACTGGCTACTCTCCAACTCTGCCATTCCTTCACAGCAGCTGGCAGAATCTTACACATCTGGTCTGCCACAAGACAATGCAGTTCTTTGATTAAAGGGAAACCAGCAGCCCTTTCTCCAAAGAAGCAGCATCTCCCATAGCATCTCACTGCCCTGCCCACATGGATTACGAGGAAGAAAGTTTGCTCTGTGCTTCTTCATCCTTTTTCTCCTCAACAAAGGAGATGATACATAAGTCTTGTGAAGATTGAGTGCGTGGATTCCTCCACCTCTTGCATGCTAAGTGAGTGCTGTACCATTTGAACTAACAAACAGAAAAAAAAAGAAGCTGCAAACTCGCTAGCGCTCTACCATTTGAGCTAATTCCTCTATGTAAGAACATGCACAATTTCCCTGCAAACTTGTGTTTGGATCAACTTTGTTTACGACATGGCGCGACACATGCAAAAGCAGGCAAAAAAGTGTTGGCCGAGTGGTTAAGGCGATGCACTGCTAATCCATTGTGCTCTGCACGCGTGGTTTCGAATCCCATCGTCATCGCATGAGGAGTTTAGTAGCTCAGTCTCAGTCTCATCAGTTGTCAAGACTGGCCATGCATGTGTCTTCACAGCAAGGCTGATCACTGGCTACTCTCCAACTCTGCCATTCCTTCACATCAGCTGGCACAGTCTTACACATCTGACCAGCAGCTCTTTCTCCAAAGAAGCAGCATCTCCCCTAGCATCTCACTGCCCACATGGATTAGGAGGAAGAAAGTTTGGTCTGTGCTTTTTCATTCTTTTTCTCCTCAACAAAGGAGATGATACGTAAGTCTCGTGAAGATTGCGGGCGTGGATTCCTCCACCTCTTGCATGCTAAGTGAGTGCTGTACCATTTGAGCAAACAAATAATTGGTAATATTACATATATTCCACACCACGAGCAATGTCTTGATGTCTGTTGTCGTGGCCAAGAGGTCAAGGCAGTGGACTTGAAATCCATTGGGGTCTCCCCGTGTAGGTTCAATTCCTACTGACAACTGGCTGTTTAAACATTTTGTCATTCAGATAGACATTTACTCAGTCATTGCAGCATATGCGCGTGAAAATAACTCAAGTAGAATTTGACTTTCAGCATCATACCCATTGTAAACTTGGTAACTGAAGCTCTGCAATGCCATTGTTGTAGAAACAAACAGGGTCAAGCTGTGCCTTTACATGCACACTAGTTTTTTCACTGCTATTCAAAATGAGGTAATATTGAGAATTTGACACAATTCATGTAAACAGCATATCCTGCTTTGATATTCCCAGTTAGGCCTTATTCCGGATGAAGCCAATCCGAATTAGACATGGTATATGGCTGTATTTTTCCTGTTGCAGGAGCACTTTCTGTGGACACGATAAGGCTCAGCTGGAAAATCCGCCTCAGTCGGGGTTCTGTCAAGTGTGCTTGCAGCCCCGCAGAACTGAGCAGCTTCCTGATAGCTTAATACATTTTCATTCATTATCCTCTAAACAGGTCTCTGTCAGTTAGCATAGTTCCTTAAAGTGCATTTATTATGTAATGTCAGGTATGTCATTCTATTTTGAACATTGTGTCTATATCCGTCTGGTCAGAACAGTCCTTGTATTGAATTTTCACTTTTGAGTTTTAACTAACCAGGGATTTTTGGTAGCCTGGTTACCCAAAGCCGTGGGCTTCTGTCATGATTGGACTACTGTCAACAAGTGTTTGACCTCTACGCCATTGAACTGAACCAGTCCCGCTAGTGGCTGACCGATCCGGTCAAAAATTGGTCTCTTCTATTCCAAAGATGGCCCCCCTTACGAGACTGCTTCTCAGTGAAAACTGAGCTAAGAAGAAGGAGGGCATGGCCATGCCAATGGCTTCCAGGTTTTCATTCATTATCCTCTAAGAAGATCTCTGGGCTTTTCACTCTTTTCTCCTCAGCAAAGGAGAGGAAACCAAAGTGTATTGGAGAATGAGGGCATCAGTCCCTCTACCTCTCCGAATCAGAAACTTTATTGTTATTGTACTAAAAGGACAATGAAATTGTGTGCAATCCCATTCAGTGCAGATTTAAAGAGACATAAAATTTTGGACAAATTGAGAAAAATAAAGTGACCAAGATTTGAATAAATAATATATAAAAAACCAAGTACTATACAAAACAAAACAAGGAATCTGCTTATAAAAAAAAAGATAGAAACAAGGAATGTACATCTAGCAGCAACTGAATGTGTATTTTCGGTTTATTGTAGAAAAATAAAAAAGAATATAGAATATGCGAAGATGAGGTATACGAAGATGAAGTATTGCACAATGTAAAGTGCTGCATTGTAAGTATTGCACATATTGTATGAGGTGAGTGAAGGGAGGACAGCCCTTTCAGTGTTCATTTTTTATTGCAACGGCCCTGGGGTATGTGCTGTTTCTCAGTCTGTTTGTTTTGGCTTTTATTGTCCTGTACCACCTCCCTGAGGAATCCTGAGGAATGAGGAAGCTCACATGCTAAGCGAGCGCTCTACCATTTGATCTAATTCTCCTATGTAACCACGTGCACAATTTCCCTGCAAACTTACGTTTGGATCAACTTTGTGTGGTTGTTATGATGATGACATGGTGTGACACATTCAAAAGATAGCAGAAAATCAGACGAGGTGGCCGAGTGGTTAAGGCGATGGACTGCTAATCCATTGTGCTCTGCACGCGTGGGTTCGAATCCCATC